>JAIPRM010010591.1:0-13638 GCA_025469315.1 Stegophylla sp. TES_Ste_2020
TATGTTGCATATCTTTCTGAATAAATATAACTAAGCCATCGGATTTTCGTGTATGATTTTTCGATATTGCAGTTTGGTAATTTTTTAATGATATATAGTTTTTATATATATATATATATATTTTTTTTTTCCCCTATCCATGATTCTGTTGTAATTATTATATGACTCATATTTTTAAATGTAGAGTTAAAGCGTTCCAGCTCAGATAAGTGGTTTGCAATACTTCTAATATTAGTAAAGAGAGTTAACTTTACAACCAGAGTTAAATTGTGTGTTAATCTCATTTAACGATTTAATTGTAGTGTTTCCGTTATCGATTAACTCGAAAAGTGCATTAATTACAGCCATTATTAATAATTAATTTAAGCTTTGATTTGTTTACTGATGTGTATTGTTGACCGTTAATAGAAAAAAGTGTGTACTTCGCTCGTCGGGGTGTTCTCCGCACGTCGGGTGGGATCTTCTTGACGGATGTATTGAATCTTAAAGAAACGATAAATCATTTCTTCAATAAAACGATTCTGAACGAGGGAAGTTAATAATATAAAAAATATATGTGAAAAAAAAAATGTTAGAAAAATGTTGAAAATTTTTTTTTCACATTTCCAAAATTTTCTTGCGCCAAAATCTTTCTTCGCGTTGAGCTTTATTGCTTTAGTTGAACGTATTAAGTTTCTTCTAATCTCTGTTGTTTTCGATTTCGTTGTAATTATCGGATAGCTGTTATTCTATTCGTTTCGTTGACTATATCTGTAATATTTAATTTTTTGGAAATTTGTTGTACAATAGCAACATAATCTTCATTGGGAGATTTAGGCACTCCGTTTATTTAGACACTGATTTCCAGATTATACTGTTCAAACGATTCTAATTTTTTATATTTAATTTCAATAATTTCATTGGATAATTGTATATTTTCAGTTTTAATTTTGTCATTTTAATTTGTTATTTATTTAATTTCAGTAAGTATCAATTCTAATTTTTTGTTAAAATTATCGAACTGCTTGCTCATGAATCTCACTGATTTTAAAATGTAATTATTCCATTTTTACATCCAATTTAGAAATTGGGTAACTAACTGTTTTAGATTCGAAGCTTTGACAAGTAGTACACGTATGTTTGGATTATATGTTTTTAGATATTTTTTTGAAATTTGCATTTGAGATCCCAACACAGTAAACACGAAATTCGTATTACAAATACAGCATTCCATTGTACCTTTATTATTAATTAGTTTTTCACGAGACTTTATATATTCAGACATTATTAACATAATATATATATATGAGCTTATGCTGTGGAAAATAAATCGATAATTAAGCACTTGCTGGTTTAATTGACTCGCGACCTAAGCGGATAGTGTCCAAATGAGTAATAATACTGATACTGATACTTTTATTTCATTATTTTTAGCTGTTAATACTTAATGGTTTAAAATGATTTATAAAATTCTGTTTTATTTCAAAGATAAATTATTATGAACTTTTATGTGCCGAACATCATACTTATTCATTTATACTTTTGACATAACAATGTAATCCTCATAGGGATCCACCCCAAACTAAAGATCTATATGTATAACAGTTGCCAAACATCAACATGGAATTCGGTGCCTCTGACATACCATATTATACAAAATTGCTCATTTGCACAAATTTTGGAATAAATATGAATTATTTTGTTATTAAAATATATAATTGTTTAAACATACGTAATATGTTATGTATGATTATGCGACACTCCGCTCAGAATCGTTTTTATATAGTTGCGAATTAAGTCCGGTTTTTTTTTTTTTTTAAATTCTGATGTTAATTAAAGCTCACCTTTATTTGTTTTCTTTGTTTATGCATGCTCTTTGTACCTTCTAGTTTTTTTTTTTTTTTTTTTTTTGTTTACATCTGGCGATGGCGTCTGGCTTCAATAATATACAATTATAAGAGTAATTATCTTCGTTTTGCCTTCTGTAACTGTTTGAAGTCAGGAACTACTTTGTCGTTATTTCACATTTAAGATAATTATCATAAAAATTAAACTGCGATAATTTAGTTACCATGAAATAATACGAATCCTTTGTATTAATATTAAATTCCCATTCAATTTACTTTCACTCAAACAAAAATAAATTACCGCAATTAACTTACGATTTTGATTAAAATATAAACACTAAAATAAATTAGTTTTTGTACAACATAAGAAAATTAACGTGCTGAGCACTTTAATGATTAAAAATATAATATTTGATATATTGAATGACAAGCTAAATTATTATTACGAAACAAAAATCTTTGAACTACTTACCTATCACTTTGTGTGAAAAATAGTTAAAAAGTGATTACAACCGAATGAAATATGAAAAGTTACGTATTTACAACTTAAATGTTCGAAATATACTTACAAACACGTTATGAATAATACATAAAATAAATCGAACCCAATTTTAGATTCTGAACGAAGTTTTACAATGAAGTTAATTTATTTATTTTTTTTATTTTTTTTATTTATTTTTTCTGTGTACAACTTTTCGTATAGAAATACTTGTCCAAGAGTTTCGATCGATTTTCTAACATTTTTTTTCTCATTATTTTTTTATATTATTAACTTCCCTCGTTCAGAATCGTTTTATTGAAGAAGTGATTTATCGTTTCTTTAAAATTAAATACACCCGTCAAGAGAATCCCACCCGTCGTGTGAAGAACACCCATCGTGCGAAGTATGTCCAGGTTTTTTTTTTTTTTTGTGGTGTTTAAATTTGAAGACCGATACGTGGTATGGGAGGTAAATTCACTTTTAATATGATATTAAAGTAGAACTTTAGCCCCTCCCTCTTCCGCCTATCGTATAGTGCTAGTTGCTCTACTGACAAAATTAATTCGTTAAATAGAAATGATTTCATTGAAAACATTGTGATTCCACTGTATCTAATTACACAATTATCAAACTATTCGAACCATAATATAATGATCTACAGAGGTGTTATCAAAAATACCACAAGGGATGGGCCCGTCGTTTGCTAAGAATGCAAGCCAAATTGATAATAATTAGTAAAGTTTTTTCGAGTTAGTAAAAAGTAAGTTATCATAATAAAAATTTATGTAAGATTCGAAGAAAAGTCCTTATAGTTTGCTGGTTTTAATCATTACATACAAACAGGACTGTCAAAATTATATCAGAGTTAAATTCTCCCCTCCCCCCTTGATTTTGTCGTAATTTTAAGTTTAGATTGACAATTAAAACTTGTATTATGGTCACTAACAATGAATATGTGGTAATACTGTTAGTTCTAGTTTTGACTATATTCGGGTTATTTTCATCAACACGTACTTACAACGGATTGCGTAAAATATGCAGGGGCTAATTTGTGGAGGAGGCTATGAGAGTAGTCACCCTTCCTCCAAATTTTTTTTTCGAATTGATCAATTATTTAATTCAATGTCATCTGGTAATCAAGTAGATAATAATTGTCATCATTAATTTATTCTGTCTTAAATCAGATTATTAAATTAGGTTTCTGCGACTGTATAGATAACAATGTATTTTATAAAATTAATATAGGTACGTACTTACTATCCATATATTTGTTTTTTTTTTTTTGTGAATATATTTCATTCTTTGTCAGAGCGGTAATTCTATCTCCATACTTTTTATCAAATTTATTCCACAGAAAACTTTTTTTTTTTTTTTTGAACTTCCGATATAAGTAGTTCCATTAGACATTTCATTTTGCAATATTTAAAATAGGTAAATTTAAAGTACACTGTTTACGGGATACCTATGCTCACAGTATCACGCGCGGTGAAAAACATACAAATTTGATTATCAGATGCGAGCGACCGACACGAATAAATTCGTTCAGTCATGCGATCTAAATTCCAGCTGTAAAATGGACATTTCCATCTATTTTATATTCTGAACTTAGTGAAAATGCTGTTTTTACAATCATGTTTATTTATTATTATTATTATTATTTTTTTTTTTTTGTAAACAAATTTCCGTACAGATATACGTGTCCAAAAGTTTCGATCAGCAAATTTTCGAAACCGAATTTGCTTCTAGTTGGTACTTTAAAGAGGTTGTTTTTTTGAATTTCTCAATTTTTGAATTTTTTTTTTTTTTTTTTTTGGAAAAAACTACTTAAAATTTGACAAAAAAGATTTGGAAACTATCATTGTTTGATTCCAACTTTATGAAAATTTAAATATAGATAGACAATAATATGCGTAACATTTTGGTGCAAGAAAATTTTGAAAATGTGAAAAAAAAATTTTGGACATTTTTCTAACACTTTTTTTTTCTTATATATTTATTAAATAAAAAAAGTAAAGTATATACAACAAAGCCGGTCATACTTCGCACCTCGGTTGAAAATGACAACTATTATTATTCTTTACACATATTATTAACTTCCTTCGTTCAGAATCGTTTTATTGAAGAAATTATTGATCGTTTATTTAAATATCTGACCCTAAGAGCGAAGAATATCCGTGGTACGAAGTATACCCTGCTTTCTTGTCTACACTTTACCTTCCTTTACTTTACTTTTTATGGATTTGATTATTTCAGTCGCTGCGCTATTCTCAATGCAACACAAATTCCGTGCTCACCACGTTTACGACACCATCAAGAGTGTTCCACGCGAGAAGTAAAGAAAACCCATGGTGTGAAGTATGCCCGACTATTTAACGCATACTGTCAGAGATGAAAAAAACTGGTTTTAACTCATCGTGGTCTCACTGCGGTTAATATTAATAATTAAGTTTAAAAATAAAATATATTGTAATATTTTTTGAAAATTTTGAAACCCTTGAAATATTGTTATGTAAAAAAAAAAAAAGAAAATGTGTCATTTTCAATGATTGTATATTCTGTAAACAAAATGTGTAACGTATCACTGACTTTTCAAAAACTAAAAAAGTGTCACTATTTACAACAGCTACATCTGTAGCTGTTAGTACGTTTCACGCACGAATTAATTTTGACGAATATTTAATCGATTCGCGAAATCGCAAAAGAAATTATATAGTAAACAATTAAATTTGCCGTCACAGTAGGTTTGAACGACCAAAATAGGCGTGGCCAGACATATTTAACAGGGTGTGCAATTAAAATATTTGTATACCAGTATACTAATCCCCTAAAAAATTACTTCACAAAAACCTTAATTGCATAATTTAAAATACATTTTTAGTACAAAAAAAAATGCCATGTTGTATTTTGAGTGGAACGTAATGTCTAGTGGGATAGTCTATGTTTACAATAGTATTTATCTTTTAGTCATAAAACTAATCCAAGTTTTGTCCAGCAATTCAATAGATCAGATGTATAGGCATTAAATAATATTTAATAGAGATACATTTTGTAAATGTTCAATAGTTTTTTCAAAAACAAAAAAAAACTTCTTCATATTTAAGTAAAAACACTAAAACATACCACAATGTAGATTTTTATGATAATGGTTTTTGTAGTAGAATAGTAATTCCAAAACAAAAAGCATAAAAACTTAGTTTTCACCCAGATTTAAAAAATGGTGAAATACATACTGAAAAAATGTCACCACGTTTCAAATAAATATAGAATTTTGAAAATAATTAGTGTTTCATAAATTTATTTCTAATAAAATTATATTATATTATAACATGAATTGAAAATTAATACAAGTTTACTCATAAATAATATGCTTAACAGCCTTGAAAAAAATCTTAAAAATCGTTAATCAGTCATTTTCTATATTCATTGAAATAGTTTTATAATACTATAATTATTTTTATGTAAAATGACAACATTTTTTCAATTCTTAGATATTATTTAACATTTGATTTTTAATTCAAGAAAAAATGTTCTACTAAATGATTATCATTATATCAAAATTATGCATCATTTTACCCGTAAATAATTCTTATTGTGATACGCAGTAACCTTCATACAAAATTCAAATTGTTTTTCAAAAAAAATCTATACATGTCATTAATTATTAGATATGACTCGCAGGGTGTACAAATGCATACCCTGCACACCCCGTAGCCACGCCTATGACGACCAATATTAAACAATAAATAAACTATCCCTTTCTGTGTCTTATAAACATGGATCGGAACTTTATTAGCTAAAAAACCTCAAAATATATCTTTAAATATGTTCTTAAAAAGTTGAAACGTGCAATCAAATATGCAGCATAATTTATATTTTTGTTTTTAGTTATATTTTTGGGTAACAGTAAAAAAATAATAATACATTTTTTATTGAAGCGAAAAGAAATTGTTATTTTATAGTATATATTATATTTTAATATAATACACATATTTTCATAAAGACAAATGTATAATTACATGAAAAATATAATATTTTTAATAATTAAATTTTTTTTTAGTATTCGGCATCTTCTTCTATAGTTACTGAACGCACAATTATTGCTCTTAAAAATGTTTTTATTTTCGTTACACTGGATAATTCTTAAAACGTTTTCGGCTTATTATTTGTTTCAATATTTAGCATCTTCTTCTATACGTACCCATAAATTAAATTTATTGAATTATATAGGTACACCGACAACTTACCGAAATGGATGAAAAAATTTAGAATTAACAATGCATATCTATGACATTTTTACGATAAGTCAAAAATAAAATTTTTATTAATTTATACAGGGTGTCTCAATATGATTTGACAAATGCAATAACTTTTGTTTTAATAATAATTTTCAACTTTTCTTTTTTTTTTTTTTTTTGAAAATTATTACTACAGCATTGCGCTATAACAATGACGTATATTTATTTCAGTACCCAAATTTTCAAATTTGAAATTGTATTCTACAGATATAGAAAAAAATCACAATAGCCATTTTATGAATCTGATATTTAGAAAAATATTGGTGCTTGAATCACTTAATCCATTTATTTTCTATTTAAAATTTTCGAATAATGTAATAATATCGTTAAACACATTATAATATCACCCACATGACATCATAATATTTTCATTATTATTCTGTATTTAACAAAACTATAAAATTATTCATAAACTCAAAAAAATAATAGAAAATTATAGGATTAACCTTTATTAGAGATTTAAGCACCAATATTTTTCTAAAATTTAGATTTACAAAATTGCTATTTTGAATTTTTTTTAGAAAACTGTAGTATAAAATGCCAAATTTGAAAATTCGGATTTAAAAAAAAAAATTATGCGTTGATGTTGTAATTTTTAGTAAAAATAATTTGGAAATTATAAATAGAACAAAAATCGTCGTATTTGTCGAATCATACTGGGAAACCCTGTATATTTTTTTTTCAAAAATGATATTTTTCTTATTAATTTATTTGTAAAATGACAGAATATGCCATAAAAACGTATAAATCTTTAAAATAATTAAGAAAAAAAACCTAAAATATATGAAAATGTGCAACAAAATTTTTTAAATTTTAAATCCTCGTATTACAAAACAAATATGACGTGTTGAATCCGATTTCTCCTGTCTGTTTTTTCCAAAGAAATATACAAATTCATAAAGTCCCGAGCTCCGCTTATAACGCATTGACGATTTCGTGATAAGAAAGGACATTAATTTTTATTGCATTCGTTTTATAATAATTTGACTATTATTTACCGAGTGCCGCGATTAGTGAAAACCAAAATTTATTAAAATGTCACTATACATTACGTGTAAATAAAATAATTCGGGTTGTACATGAATTCTAATTTTTACTTAATGCAACACACTCCTCACTCTCAGTCACACTGTTGACTTACTGATAGAGTACGGCACACTTCGTGTATCACTAAGACTCAGGGCGATCCGTTGACGCAATTTGGGTCAAATTTTTGGGGATACATAAGGTTTATGTAAATTAAAAACAGCTCTGAAGGTCCTACTCCCCAAACCTCTTATTCAAGCAGTGAAAAATGATACATTTTACACGGTAAAAATTATTTTTGAGCGATTTTAAACGCCACCGGTCGTAAGCTGTTGTGGAAATTTTATATATTTTTTATTGTATTACATTTACCCATTTTCGAGGAGGGATATTCGGTAGGTACCGCTGAGTATGTAGTAAGTAAAGTCCGCCGATTTTTTGTATTATTCTCCTATTAAAAATAGGGTTTTCTACAGTAATTGCAATCACCGATGTAACATATTTTAAAAATTAGTTATTTAAACATATCGAGATCAATTGTTTCAAGACAGTACTTTCGTTAAGTCAAAGTGGAACACGTAATAGTTTTTATTTGTCAATAATTTTAAATTTTATGCACAAAACACATTAGTTTTGGGTGTTTTATAAGTAGAGGTGGGTTGTTAAACATTGTGATTATTCTACTTTTTAGAGTTTAGGCAGTTGGTGAAAAAAAATCTCGAATAGTTTATGAATTTACCGTATATATATATAAATATATATGCCCTTATTTTTATATACTTATTATTTTTATTTTAGATTCTAAGCAAAACGAAGAAGCTAATATTTTTATAAAGATGTTTATTTTTAATTTATTTTTTTTATTTTTTTATTTTTTTGTGTACCTACAATCTACATGATTTTGTATAGAAATACTTGTGCAAAAGTTTCAACCAGCAAATTTTTGAAACCGGATTTACATATAGATGGTACGTTAGAGAGGTCACTTTTTGAAAATCTCAATTTTTATATCAACTTATGGGAAAAACCACCCAAAATTTCAAAATTTAATAAATAGACTAGAAAATCTTCTTTTTTTAATCCAAACTTTATGAAAATTTGAACATAGATAAACAATATAATATGAAAAATATTTTTGCACAAAAACATTTTGAAAATGTGAAAAATTATTTTTGCACATTTTTTTCTCATCAATTTTTTCTTTTTATTTCAGTAACCTTTAATTGTTTTCCTTTTTTTTCATTTATTATATATAAAAAAGTGGAGTGAAGTAAATTAAATTAAAGTAAAGTAAAGAAAAATAAAATAAAGTAAAGTGAAGCAAAGATATATAAAATAAAATAAAGATAAGTAAATTATAGACGATAAAACCGGACATACTATGCACCATGGGTATTCTTCGTTTCTCGGGTCAGAAATTCTAAGTGGGTGTGTTGAAAATGTCGTTTTACGAATACTAAATGATTATCTAACCAACTTTTTAATACCAGCTCAGTTTATCTAGTTAGGATAATTCTTGTTCTAAGCCACATCCTAATGTCACAAATATTATTAACTAAAATACAATTAATTTCTGTTGCATTTAGTCCCGGTGATCAGACTGTCAAAATTAAGAAAAATGTAAGTATATTATACTATGAATTTTTCACGAATATAAAATTTATGTACGAATCAATCTTCTCGACTTAAAACGGCATATCAGTTACGTTTAATGGTTAAATCATCGTGTCATCTAAATTTTTAATGTCCAATAGCAAGGCTGTTCAAATTCTATTCTCTAATACTTCTCGTGGGTTTTTTTTTGGAAATCAAAACAGTGTAATTTTAGTGGTGAACATTGAATGGTGCAGGGTACGTCCTGACTCGAACACGGAAAAATCTCCATAGCCATTTCGCCGAGGCCGTTTCGCAGTAGAACCTTTAGCCGTCAGTCGCCGTCCAGTGTGGCCGGGATCTAGAACATTTCGGCGCTTGACCATTTCGGCGATAACGTTATGACGATGATTTTTAATTTTATATTTAACGGATTAAAATTATTTCGTTCAATCAATGTCTTATCAAACATAAATATATGATATAATGTAAAGGTGTAGTAGGCATTGTAGGCAAACCATGTAGATTCATTCCCATTCCAATATGTTTTTTATTTACTTTTTGGCGTTCTCGATGATAAGAATTTAAAAGCGAACTCATTTTTTTTTTTTTTTTTAAGAACATCACTTTTACCTTTAAAGACTGAATCGATTTCGTTCCAAGCATCCTTTTTTTTTTATTTAATTTGTAAAATTTGTCATTAGTATTCCACAGAACAGGAAATTTTTCAAATTCACTAAACACAAGCTAAACTTTGATCGCCTGTAAAGTCCATTTTGAAAAAAAAAAAAAAAAAATGTATTTTGAAATGCGACAAAATAATGTCTACTACACGCTGATGAAGTGACGAACTGAAAACTTGAAACTAACCTAACCTAACTGTAGGGAAAAATTAATTGGTTGAAATTCAATTTTCAATATCTCCATCGGGACACATAATAAAAACAACGAAAACAGGAAAAACCGCATCCTATAGTAGGCATAAATGTCTGATTTACCGCTAATATCGCGATCACGAAATACATGTGTGTGCGCCGTGTGTAATATTTGCAACCACGTCCACACTACCTTTGTTTATAGTGTATTTGCGTGCGCTATGTGTCATGTTTGCATACTATGTGGACGCGCCTTAAGATTATTTCCAATTCTCCTTATCCGACTCCAAGATAAAGCTTTATTGTGCGCATTATCACAAAAATACAGAGATTGTCAAACGATTCGAACGGGTTTGTTGCCGACAATAAAATATAAACTGGGAAATAATAAACGCATAAAAAAAATGATAGATAATTATGATAGTCAAAATACAATTTTATTCCTAAAAGGTATCGCAAATAATATAGCTTTAAAATAATTAGTTATGTACATTAAATACGTTTATTCTTTTCCCTAGTTTTGTAATTTTTACTATTTGATTTTGACTAATACAATTATATATAAAATATAAAAAAAATTTTCTATGATTATACTTAATATTTGATGTTGACTTACATTTAATAATAATATTTATTATTATTAAATATATTAAATTTAATATTTGTGTAATTATTGTGTTTTGTCAATATCGCCGAAATGTCCGCGCCGAAACGTCCCATTCCCTCTTGGTGGGTGTGTAGAATTTTAAAGAAACAATAAATCATTTCTTTAATAAGATGATTCTGAACGAAGGAAGTTAATAATATAAAGAACAATAATAGTTGTCATTTTCAACACACCCACCAAGAGTATCTGACCCGAAGAGCGAATAACATCCTTGGTGCTAAGCATTTCCGGCTTTCTTGTCTATACTTTACTTTACTTTTCTTTGATTTTATCTATCTAATAAATAAAGAAAAGAAAAAAAATAATAAGAAAAAAATGTTCATGATGTGTTAGAAAAATGGCCATAATGTTTCTCATATTATTGTCTATTACCTATGTTTAAATTTTCATAAAGTTTGGATAAAAAAATTATGGTTTCTGAGACTTTTTTGTCAAATTTTGGGTAGTTTTTCCAGAAAAAAAAAAGTTGAAGAATTGAGAAATTCAAAAAATGACATCTTTAATGTACCTACTAGAGGAAAATCAGGTTTAAAAAAGTTGCTGATTGAGACTTTTGGACAAGTAGATGTATTCGAAAAAGTGTTCAAAGAAAAAATAAATAAACATCATTGTAAAAACACTAGCTTCTTCACTTCGTTTAGAATCTAAAATAAAATGTAATCGCGTAAAACGAATAAATTTGAGTATGGTATAGGTATTATATTTTGTTGTATGATTAAGAATACAGTTAACGTTATATGTAATGTGTATTTGTGCATATAATACCTGTAGTATAAGTTTTAGCCGAATAAGTATTTTTAAACCGTGAGAATTAGCCAGTAAGAAAAATTCGTCAATGAAGCAAAATACTGTCGAGACACGGACAAAAAAGTAATGTACGGGAACTAAAAATTAAGAAAAATTACGTTCGTTTTGGGTCGTCTTTGAATCGAAAAATAGGATCAAAAGTTAGTCTTGGAATGAGACTCTTGTGGGCACAGTGAAGTCCACACTAGTTTTTGAGTCCAGGTAGCTACTTGTTTCGATAAAGGGTTTGGTCGAACCGAGTGGTCGGACTCCCTTTCTGAAGTCAAGCTTATTTTATTTTATTTTCACATTTTTGTATGAGTATTTTTTATTTTATTTGTTGTTGAAAACATAGTAGTAATAATATAGTATTGGTCTTATTATATTCTTTGAGTTTTTATTTTTCTTTTGTTCTTTTTTTTTAAAAAAAATATACCTTGAAAAATTATATGTCGTAACGGAAGCCTTTTAAATTACACCGAGTTCCCGTATACGACAAAGTGTTTCCTGTATACGACATATTTAAACACGTTATTATATCAGAAAAAAAATATCACGGTGAAACGGCCATAGTGAGTTGTCCTACCTAGATCACTCCTGGCTCCACCTCCCATATTGTACCTATGTTTACGATTCGTATTATACGATATTGTGATGTATTTCAACTTTATTTCCCTGGTGTCCCGACAACGGGGCGCATTTCGTTCCAAATTAATCCCGTTTATTACTAACTGTTAGTTTATTACTTTTGAAATTTATTTTATAAATAAATAGTTTTTTACGGTATTGTTGTATGACTATTATTCAATAGAATATTAGAATATTCATTAGAATATTACTATACTTTTCAGCAATCTTTTTAGATTCTAGTTTTGACCTTAATTTTGCTGAGTCACATTGTTGTCAGGGACGTAAACCGTACATGATAGAGTTATATTTTGATATTTTTAGATACTGATTAGTAATAATTATTGGCAAAATTATCGCTTTTAAGTGATTTCAAGAAGAAAAATGTGTATGGCAAAAAATCATTAGAAAAAAAAAAAAAACTAATGATCTATATTATAATACTTTTTCATCTTACATCGAAAAATTTGATTGCCACTTGCCACTTTGACAAATTAAAGGTATTTCGTTGGGTCCAAGGTCCAACTAATGAACTGTCTTGACTTGGAAAATGTTCAATAATAAAAAACATTTACCATTTTTATTCTTCATGGAAAAAAATGAAATGATACGAACTTAAAACCGTATGAAGATAATTAATCTGATAAATTCAGTTATGAAGAACTAGTTTTTAAATCTCGAATTAATGAATAACAAATACATGAAATTAAAGTGGAAAGTAAATGGAGTATAATACTTGAGTATACTTACTTAAGCAAGGCTGGCTCAAGCAAAAATAGTGCACTAGGCAAAACTTAATTTTGCAGCCTCTAAAAAAAAAAAAAGAGCTCTAATTTAAACTTAACCCCTAACCCTATTATTTAGGTAACATACCTACACAATATTTTTATTTTCTTATTTTAAAGAAATAACTATTAGTGTAGGGACAATCCGGATATTTTTATATATTTTTTTATTTTAATATCATATTTGTACAATTATATATAATAATTGATTAAATGCACATTGCGTATAGTTTTTGACTGTTAATAAAAAAAATCATATTCTCTAAACTTAATGTTATATTAAAAAAAAAAAAAAAAAAATTACTTAGAACTTACCTATTTTAATTTAAAAGCTGATTTAAATAATTATAAAATATTAAAAGTGATGGATATCAGGATATATCTAGTTAAATTATTTTAATATGATATTACTTGGTAAATTAATTATATTTTCTAAAAATAAATAAGTTATGCAAGTTTAAAATAAATTAGAAATTAAAATATAATTCAAGATTTATCTATCGATATAAGTTTTAATATTTGGTCATTAGATAATTATTTGGACATAAGTTTTAAAAAAGCCGGACATACTTCGCACGATGGGGTTTTCTTCGCTCCTTGGGTGGTACGCTCTTGGTGGGTGTATTAAATTTTAAAGAAACGATAAATCATTTCTTCAATAAAACGATTCTGAGTGG
>JAIPRM010010592.1:0-13638 GCA_025469315.1 Stegophylla sp. TES_Ste_2020
AAAATTTGACAAAAACGACTCGGAAACCATCATTTTTTGATCCGAATTTTATGAAAATTTAAACATAGATAGAAAATCCTACAAAAAAGATTTTGGCGCAAGAAAATTTTGAAAATGTCAAAAAAAATTTTGGACATTTTTTGAAAAATTTTTTTTTTTTTCTAATATTATTAACTTCCTTCGTTCAGAATCGTTTTACTGAAGAAACGATTTATCGTTTCTTTAAAATTTAATACGACGCCCATCAAGAGAATACCACCCGTCGTGCGAAGTACACCCATCGTGCGAAGTATGTCCGGCTTTTGTTTCGTTTTTTTTTCTTTTCTAATCAATTTTTCGAACTGTATACAGAGAGAAAGACTGTTGTTATTTAGATTGTTTTTTTTTTTTTATTATTATTAAATCTAATAAATTTATAACGTATTATGTAAATATTGATAAATATGTATAATTTTTAATAAAGAAAAAAAAAATATATATATATATATATACACACACACATATAAATACATGTGTATTATATAATAATATGTGTCTTATATAAATTTCTTTGTGTATATAACAACATTTATTCCCACACACACGTGCTTTGATGTGTCCCAACTTATATATATATATATATATATATATATATACGTCTATTGCACAGTTCCAAAGCAAAGTTTCAAACTCGTATAACGCCCGCGTAGCAGCAGCGAGTCTAGCGAGTGGTGCGTCCTCTGTTCCCCCGAAACGATTTACAACGTCTCAAGCCGATTCTCGTTATTTTACCAATTACCCGCGCGCCTTAAAGGTACCTTCGACAGACTATTCGAGCGAAATAATTAGTTATTGACTGTGCAACGCTCTATACGTGGACGTGTGAGAACGACGCGCGACGGTTTACAATTATTATTAAAATAACGAACGCCGCCGCCGCCGTGACGACACATTTAATACTGTCTATTAACAGAAAATCTCCTCTGATTCCGCGAACGTAGGAAAGACAATTGAATCTTTTTCAACAAAAAAAAAACTTTTTTTTTTTTTTTTAGTTAATCAATTTCAAAAAAATTAACGCAACTAGCGGAAAAATGTAAATTCTTTGAATATGTTCTACTCATTAGCGCTAATAGATTGGGGAGCTAGGGGGGCTTTGCACCCCCAAAAGTATTTTTAGCCCCCAAAATGTATGATATTGTATAATACTATATGAATCAATTATTAATTGTAAAATTACTAATAAACACAATATTTTCCTATGTTTTACTAACCTGTGTTGAAATACATATTGTATTTCAATGTTTTTTTTTTTTTTTAATATAATCCTTGATCCTTAAATACATTTTCATTATATAGATGTACGATAAATAAGCGTAGGTACATTATACATATTATACACTTCGGAAAATATAAACCCCCCCCCCAAAGTTTTCATCCTATTTGCGCCTATGGTTCTACTGTAAAACATACATATTTTTAATTGTCATTATTTCCTTTTTAACAAGAGTGAGATATGGAAAAGATGCTCGAAAAAAATGATCAAAACTAACAGATAGGTACATCGAATTTTACCTCTAGAAATATACACGTCATAATATTACACTCAACGTTTTCGAAAATAATACATTATTTTTAATTTTATACTTAATGAGATTCTAGACACTGTACAAATGCCAATATATTTACTCTGAGCAAATTATCAAAAGTGATATTTTCTATTATTATTAAACAAGTTACAAAAATATTAAATACTATAAATGTACAATACATATTTATTTTAAAATTTTTAATATGTTTTGTAAGATTATTTGAAAATATCGAATTGGTGAATGTATGTAGACACAGAAAAAAAAAATGGGTATTTTTCTCACCTCGGGCGGGATACCCTAAGTAGATGTGTTAATGTTAAAAAAACGATAAATCATCCACTTCAGTAAGATGATTCCAAGTGAAACTTCGGTTATTTTTACATTTCTGCATAAAAAAATGTTTAAAGTTGGTTTTTATAACAAAAAAAAAATTAAAAATATTATATATAATATAAGTTAACTGGTAAAGAATTTTGAGCTCTAGTTCAATACATATTACAATGTGTAACTTTTAGGCATAAATATACAATTTAATCTTTTTTTATTATTATTTATTATTATTATTAATCTTTTACAGCCAAAAAAGGGGTGAGCACGTTTAAAATAATCACCCTGAATTGTAACATGATATTATCAAGTAGGATTTAAAATTTTTAATGATAAAATATTATCACAGCATGGTTTAAAATTTCATAAGTAATATTATATTTTTTCAATGATCTTTTTTCCGGGATTCAAATAAATTGGGGGGGGGGTGGTGGTGGAGAGGGATGTATATGACGAAAAGAATTTCTAAAATAGCATCCCTCTGTAGTCCGTCTCTTTTCGACCACTATTTACACACTCACGCACGTTTCATACGCGAATGTGAAACGTATAGATATAATGTGACGGAAAGAGGGGGGGATATTGAATCACATCAACTACCGTCGCCTCTCGCCCTCCCCTCCCCGCACCGCTAAGCATAGCATATTACACGTATCGTTTAACAAATCGAACCGAAAATTCTGCTGGTACAAACACTAACGCACACTCCTCACACACGGACCGCAGCAATTCGTTTGCTCGTGTATATAGTCATAATAATATTCATAGTAGTAGCAATAGCAATGTACACCTACCCGCCGTCTCTCCACCCCGCCTCCCCGTATTTGTGTAGAGCACTACGGGCACACGATATACGCCGCCGGACCCGCATCGTTACCATCGAGGCATTTACTGACGACGACGACGGAGCGCAGTGATCGTTTGTCTGGTTGAATGCACGACGTGTTCGTCTCCAAGCAAGACAAACAAACGCACGTGCGCACGTGCGCCCACAAACACACACACACACACTTAAAAAATTATGTTTTTATACTACAAAATTTATGCAAATTTAATATCAAATGTGTATTGTGCTTAATAAAAGTATATAAATATTATATATTTCATGAAAATATAATACCGTTTGTCGATACATAAATTCGGTACGTCTAGTAATCAAAGCATGTTAGTTTAACCTTTATCTTTATCTAGAATAACATTTATACCTTGTATATCTTATGACAATTATCAAAAAAAATAAATAAATAAATAAATTGTCAATATACTTAATACATTGTGAGATTTAAGGTGGTAAAATAGTTTACCTTTCTATTATTGTTGTTAGCATTGATTGTTGGTAAATTATTTTGATGATTTAATGTAGGAATAAAACAAATAACAGATAAATATGCAAATAAAAATTGATTTTTTCAATTAATAAATATACAAGAGAAATAAAATTTTTTACATATTTATAACTCGTAATGTTAAGGACTTAGAATTATAGCAAATACCCCGTAGACCCTACATAAAATAATGTATTTAGATCATCACTTACTCTCATGACATTTCACCGGGTCATCATATATTATAGTGATGTAAATTTTCATGAAATTTTTTTTTTGATTTTTCAAATTAATAACTTCTTATAGATAGTCAAATGAATCTGATCTACACTTTTGTGTTAAAAACTGTATATTAGGTACCTACCTAAGTGTTTGTATAAAGTTTTAGACAACTTAAGGTCACATGCAAAAATTTTAAGGCATTATTAAATTTCCATTCTGTTTTTATAAAGTAGTTAAAATTATTTTTGTGTATTTAATACAAATATATATTTTAATGTATTTAATATGAATTTAAAACTTCAGACGTAACAGTCATATATTTAAGTTACCGTGTAATTTAATTTTTAAATCAATTAAGTACCTAAGTAGATAAAAATGTAACAGTATTAAAAAAAAAAAAAAAAAAAACATACAAATCTTACAGTGTTTTGCTAGTTTATACTTATAAAAACAAAGCACGATATTATTAGGCGTGTAATTTAATTTTTGAATTATTTAAATAAATATACAAATTTAACGATTTTTAAAAACATAATAAAAATCTAACATGTTTTTGTTAGTTAAAAATAATAATAATAATATTAATAAAACAATAAAATATTTTTGGCGTCTAATTTAATAATTGTGAAATGAATTCAATTTAAATAACAATGTAATAGTATTTAAAAAAAAAACATAATAAAAATCTAACAGTCTTTTGACTTAATTTTAATAAAATTATCATACAATAAATAATTTTTTTTTTTTTTTAATTAACATAAAAATTTTCAGAAAAAAAAAAAAAAAAATTCAAAATGAAAATTTTTTCAAGCTTACATCACTACGCATATACCGCGTGACCTGTGTGTGTGTGTGTGTGTGTGTGTGTGTGTGTGTGTGTGTGTGTGTGTGTGTGTAATGCAAGACGTGGCGAGTGCGCAGGCAAAATTAATAAGGTGTCGCGCGAACGAGAGTGTCCATAAATCACAATTTTGCTTCGGACGTACATTATACGTTCGTTATATGCGGCGGCGGCGGCGGCGGAGGGACGAGAATCCCCCCCTCACACACACACACACACACACACACACACTTTAACGTCTGAAGGGCTGGTCTTAATACACCTAAAAATACATTATACATATACACACACGCATATACGTAGGCACACGATGTGTACACACGCGCCAGTCATCGATACCAACGTTTGTCGTCGTCGTCGTCGTCGTCGTCGTCGGGTTTATATTCTCTTTGGGGATTTCGGCGCGGTATGAGAAAAGTTCCCCCCGCAAAGGGTCCGACGTCTTCACAGCCGCCGCGTCCGTGAGTAAAGGCGGTAAACCGAACCGGCCGAAAGGTAGTGGTGCCTCGAGGACTTTTCGGGTTCGGTAACGAGTTGTTTTTCCTTCGTTGTGCCCGGCCGCCGTCGTCGATAATTGCCACCGGACACCCTCCGTCCAATTAATATTATTGAGTTGAGTTCGCGCGTCCATTATGATTAGTGTTCGGGGGGTGGGGGGGAGGGGGAAATGCCCTAAAAACACTATCGCTGTACAAAATAATCGAAAATTCTTCCAAAAAATGCCTTTTGGGCCCCCACAATACTCTTGAAAATTATTCAAAATTTTTTTTTTTATCAAAAATCTATCTACCGAAATCTAAATACATAACAAACATATATTTAGCTTGAGCTCTGACTGTAAAATATAGAAAAAAAACTGTTGCAAATATCTGATCAAAACAATAAATGATTCTGAGTCAAAATGCATTAACTCTCAGAAAATTATAAATAATAATTATCATATTTTCTATAATGATTTAGATACAAATTAAAACCCACTCTATTTTCACTTATACGTCGTTGAGCCACACTCTATTTCCTGTTCTTTTATTTTGAACTTTTATTGAACGACTTCCCTTATTTCTGCAACCCTATTATTTGAGACATTATCAATTAAATTTTTTATCGTGACCCAGCCTATAAACCCAACGGAACCACCTACTATCTGGTTTTCACTCCTCCAGCATCCCTTTTGATGCCAAAAATAAATTTTTTAATGTACAAAAAAATATCATATTTAATATTTTAACTTTTTTTTAACCATATATAGGCTCTTTAATTTAATATTTTATTCTCCCTTTTCTTTTTGTAAATATTTATATCAAAATATTATTTCCTCTACCTAATTACCTAAATTACTAATTTACTAAATACCTAATTGTCGAGACTAATTGTTATACAAATTAAAAACATATAATATAATATATACAGTATGTAAATTAATTGGAAAGTCAGTAGTTACTTATTCCTAATATAATGCAAATATTGAAGTTCCGGTTTTTTTAATAATATGTGACTTATAGCCCATCTTTTACCATGGTCAAAAAAAAATTCAAAACCGCCAAATAAAAATTGTTTGAAAATTTTTCGAAAATAGCCACATTGTAGAATTACTTATAAGTTACTCTGGGGAAAAAAAAAACAATTTTGAAATCGGTTGAATTTTGAATGAATGAGAGCATTTTATTTTTCAAAAAACACAGAAAATTATATACATAATTTCATTACAATGATCATGGTTGTATAAAATTGAGTTATGTATAACAGTCAATGGGAGGGGGGGACATTTTGAATATTTATAAAAATAAACAAAAATATTAATGAGTTGTGTGTACTTCATTACCTAATATCATATTATTATTATTATTATTAGTTATCTATTTAAAAGTTTAAAAATAATACAATTTTATAATTTGCTGTGTTTTTTATTGAAAAACAAAATACTCTCATTCATTCAAAATTTAACCGATTTCAAAATTGTTTTTTTTTTCCCCCCGAGTAACTTATAAGTAATTCTACACAAAGTGACTATTTTCGAAATTTTTCAAAAATTTTTTTTTTTAATTAATAATAATTATTATCCGTTGAGCAGTGAATGGGGGAGGGGAGGGGTACACATAGCTTATATAATAATTATTGTCTGTGTTATGCGATAACTCTATGACACCGGTGCCTTTATATAAAAAAAAAAAAATCCCTGTTCATATTTTGATTGTCTTTGGGAATTATATTTTAATTAGTTGCGGCCGTAGGAAAATATGAAAAAATAATAATATCCTACGTCCAGCCGGTCGCCGTGACACTGTTTTCAGAGTGACGTAAATAGGGGGGGGACGGGAGGGGTGGTAGTATTCGCAGTCTCGACGGTTGACAACTGAGATTAAAACGGAATCGGCGACCTGTGGATACGTGATATCTAGTGTGTCACTGGACGGCGGCGAAAGATTAAAAAAAGACGGGCAAATGGAACTCGTATACACGTCAGGGTGAGCGATTAGTGAGTTCTTATTAATTTGATATATTTCAAAATTTAGAATTTCATTCTGTGTGAAATATTTCAATGAAATTTTCAAAGACATTTTTCCCCCCTGATTTACGTGGACGATTTGTGGATTTATTTGGTATTGAAAAGTCGAACTTTATCCAACCGCGGATGATTATTTCACAATTTTATGAATTTCCCCTGATGATAGATTTCCGATTTGACTGCGATGACATTATTGTCTAGTACTTGATACACACTGAAAAATTATCTGTTACTAAAAATAATACAGCTATTTCAGCGGTTTTTTTTTTAATTTTTTTTTTTATGATCATTCATTTTTCGACTGATATTAATATATTATAACTAAAGCTAAGGACTTGTAGCTCTGAAAAAACTTAAAATATGCAAAAATGCTAAAACAATCTCTTATAAAACATTAATTTTACTGTAAAAACTCAAAAATATTTAAAAATTGTAATGTATAATGTATTTATTATTAATTCTTCATCTATTATTCATGAAATTTCTTTTCTTTTTTTTTTTTTTTTAATCTTTATTCTTTTTTTAAGCATACATTTAAACGAATAAAAATAATATCGAATAATATTCAATCTCTTCAGTTACTCGGGGAAAAATTTACCCCCGGGTTAAAATTATTACTATTAAAATCAATACTACCCGTCGCGTACAATAATAATAATAATAATAATAATAATATGTACTTAAGACGACACTTGTAATCCCCCGGCGCGCGTGGTTCTGAAGTCGAAATGTAATCTCGTGACGTGCACGAAACGCGCGCGCGACATCCTAAGATTATAATAATAACAATATTATTATTATTATTATTATTATTATTATTGTTGTTGTTTGTAGGGCCGACGCTGCAGAAGACACAATTTTCAAACGTCTCCTCTCTAAGTACGTATAAACGTATGATATTGTAAATCTCGTGATGCGGAATCGCGTAGACATTGGCCGAGTGTCACGTGTAAAAAAGAAAAATCAGAAATTTATCAAACAGAATTTTTTCAAAATAAAAAATCTCGATTTCTTTGTTTTATCTCGTTGAAATATCAACAACGCACTATATTATTATTTAGATATTTTATATTAATTTTATATTTAAAACCCAATTGCAATTCGGTCGGTAAACCAAATACTTTTTGGAAATTTATTAAAACTAACACGGAAAAATATTATCATCATATTTTAAAATTTTCAACAAATCGAATTTGATATGGGAAAATTCAAAACAAACCATAGCTTTCATGTATTATTGATTCCATTCCGTTTTTTTCTTTTTTTCAGCTGAAATTAATACATTAATCATTGTTGTTTACTGGCCGTTACTTTTTGAGAGTATTGATATCAAAAAGTCTGCGCATAATAATGGCATATTAAAAATTTTAAAAATTGGCGTTTTTTCATACGACGTTTGTTGTCTTTTCTAATTCGCAATAGGAATGTATTAAAAAAATAAAGACATACTCGATAGTTTAAAATTTCCAAATTCAGCTGAAATTGAAATTAATGAGTATAGTTATATCTATTAATAGTCTAAAATTTACTGTTGTCAATGAATAGTTGAAATTTTGTGGTCACATGTTACATAATGTCATTCGCGGACATTCAAAACACTTTATTATATGATGTAAAATTTTGTATTTAAGTAACAAAAAAAAAAAAAAATGTGTATTTACTATTAAGTCGATTTAAGAATAAAATTACAATTACATTTTTTGTAAATAATTGCAAATATTTATTTATTCGAATGTTTTTTTTACATAAGTATTGTTTACCTACTATATTTAAATCTATAAAATGATAAATATAAATAATAGTACTAAACTAATAATGTACAATGTTAAACAAATTATATAACAACAGAACATAATTAAGTGTAAACTCAATTTAAATAATAACACTTAAAATCAACAAAGAATACCTATTGTATATTTTTAAATAATTTTGCAAACGGAATTTGTTTTTCATTTTTCATTATAAGGATAATTTTTTTGTTTTTTTTTTTTTGTGGTTAAAAATTTGTTAGTTAATATTTATATGTTATATTTAATGCGCATTTTACTTACGCTCAGAAATTAAGTTAACCTTTTAGAAACGCGGCCCTAAAGATTTATCGAAATATTTTTGCTTTCATGTAAATGCGAAACACTTTGTATTATGAAACTGTCTTAAATCCAGAAAAATTATATTACAAAGAACTTTGAGAGAAGCAAGGAGGGGAGGGAGAGGGCGCATTAGTTTGTATAAAATAAACTGTCCCGACTAAGGCCAGCTTTATAATAACATGGTATTATGTAGGTACACGGGCTGAAAGAGGGAAAACAATAAAATCATAATTTACAATTTGTGTACGTTTTTTGTTTTGTTCTTAACGACTGGGCAAAATGTAATTTATATTTGGATATAGTTTATTAAGTTTTAAATAATAAAAGTGCTTTAAACGCGAAATTTAAAGAAAAAATGTATCACGGCATCCCCATTCTTGCGGAATACTATCTTATATCCCGTTTTCTTTGAATAGTTTCAAATATTTTACATTTTTAAAGCATCTTAGTTTGCAGAAATATAAAAGAGTTATTTAAACGTAATATATATATATATATATATTATTAGTTTGATTCTTATGTGCGAAAAAAAAAATCTTTTATATAAGAAAAATATTTATTTTTCTTATATTATTAACTTCCTTCGTTCAGAATCGTTTTTACTGAAGAAATGATTTATCGTTTCTTTAAAATTTAATACGCCCGTCAAGAGAATACTACCCGTCGTGCGAAGTATGTCAGGCTTTTTATAGTTTTCATTATCATTTCACTACTGAATATTTTGAATATTATTTTAGATTATAATTTGATTATATGAGACATTCCGAGCCCTACATTCACTGATCGAAATCCCTAAAATTTTTTACTAAACAATTTAACACCTAGTAATGATTTTTATAAAGTTATAGACACGCGTTTGATGAATGATAAGTCAGAAAAATTGTTCACATTATAATTTTTATAAGCTCGACATTTTAAAGCACCGTTTTGATGGTTCCAATATGGATTTCCATGTGTTTTAAAAACAAAGATTTTTTTTTTCTACTTTTGTGAATAATTTTTCGTATAAAAATACTTTTTCAAAAGTTTGAAACAGCATCTTTTTGAATTAAAATTTGCGTCTAGACGCCGCTACTTTTAAGAGATCATTTTTTGAAATTTTCAATAGTTTTCTTATAATTTGGGAAAAACCATTCAAAATTTGACAAACGTAGCTTTAAAACAATCCTTTTTCAACTATAGATATTATGAAAATATTTTGATGCAAGAAAATTGGAAATATTATGTAAAAAAAAAAAAAAAAAATGGTCTTCAATTTTTTTTCAAACACTTTTTTTTTTTTTACTTTTCTCAGTTAATAGTGGATTATACAACTGGCTGAGAAAATATAATTTTTTTTTTTTTTTTTATCAAAATGATAGTAAAATTTAAAATCTTTAAGTAAAATCGTTTTGGAAAAATCGAATCTCTACTCGGAATCATTTTATTTGTGAAACAATTTATCATTTATTTAAAATTTAACAGACCCACCGAGTCTCTCACTCAAGGAGTGAAGAACACTCATGGTGTGGAGTACATAATATAGAAATTTTTCTTTTTCAGAATCTGTTACGTATTTGTTTAATTTTGGTCAGTTTTAATTGTGTATTTTCGCCGTCAGGGGTATTTTTCAATAGCATATTTTTCTATTTATTTTCCATTTTGAACATCGTTCAATACATTTTTTATGGAATCTAAACCCGAGCCATAATATTATTATTATTATTATGTAAACAATATATTATTTGAATATTAAGTCGAAAAGTGGTCGGTCTAGAGTAGGACATTACTCCGCGGTAGTAACACTATGTAGTAACGTTACGTTTTACACGTCACGGATGCTGTGTTGTCGTCGTCATCTGTACCGCCGCCGCCGCCGCGAGTAAAAGACTGAAAATAATAATAATAATAATAATAATAATAAAAACTCTGTCTCGTCGATTGTTTTCGTAACGTTCACGCGAGCGATAAGTGACTACTACCCGGAGACTTCTTCCTCCGTTTTTTTTTTTCTATTTTGTTGAACATCGACCAAAGTGTTATTGTTATACATCGACCCCCCCCTCTCACCGCCCTCGATCCTACATTATTTTTCAATAAAAATACCGATGCTGATATTCTCTTTGTGTCCCTTTTTTCTCTCCCCCTCTCCCCCTCTCTTTATGTATATCTATATATATATATGAATTATATGCGTGCGTGTGTGTGAGAACGTTATATATACACCTACACGTCTATTGTCTATATATATATTATATATATATATTTTTTTTTTTTTTGGCTTCTCCCGGCGTAGGAGTGTACAACAATCTCTTAAGAAGAGGAGGAGATGACGCGCAAAAGAAACTGATAGAGAGAGAGAGAGAGAGAAAACTTGTAAAAACTGCGCTTTTATACGGTTTTATTGCCATAAAACGTGGACGGGGACGAAGAAACAACCGGTGCGCCGTGCCAAGACAGAGGAGGTAGCGCGTGTCGTGGTGCTCGGTTTTTCACTGACAAGCGCTCGGGCGTTTATTATAGCTTTCCGATACTCGTTTGCGATACGGCCAGGAAGAAATGAAATGAAAAAAAAAAAATGTCTTAAGGACTTAATGGTTAACTTGGCAATGATAGCCGTCTTCCGTTGTGTCGGAGAAAAAGAAAAGAAAAAAAAAATGTATACCTACTGCGGTTTACACGCGCGTAAACACACACGTAATTATTCACATCCAAAGTTTTATTTTAAGTGTTATGTGTTTATCATGTGATATAGGCCATTGAATTAGGTTGTTGTTTTTTTTTTTTTTTTTTTTGTATTCGCGTTTTCACCATTGTAATCGTTGTGTATACGTCCGGATGACGACGCGTTTGCAGGGGATGATATTTAGTGTAAGTATGTTACTATCATGAGAACGCGGGGACAAATTTATAATCCAAAGTTTCCAAAAAAGTAATAACAGATTAAATCCATCGTGATTTTAGTTTATGACGAGTGGTGGGATAATGATTACGGTGTTTCGAAAAAAAGAGATCAGTACCTGACCTATACATATTATCATGTGTCGCATATCTACTTTCAGTAAATAATTTTGTATTTTTGCAAAACGTTTGGAAAAACAACCGTAAAATTGAGTAAAATATTCCGTAAGCTTTATATTCATGAAATCAATTTTAGTAATTTAACCGTAACTTCATAACTTATAAATAATTTCTTCGATATAATAACTCTGAGCAGAGGTTCAGTTATTATACAATAACCACGCAACAATAATAATTATGTTACAATAACTGCTTTGGTTATAGGGTACAGTATAATAGGGGAGGGTAGTGGAGGATGTATCCATAGGGACAGTTTAAGTCGAGTTAGGGTCTTGGATTGAGGGTGGTAAAAGGTAGGGGGTCAGGGTCTCGAGTAAGAGTAAGGGTTGGAGTAGGGAGTAAAAGGTAAGGGTCGGAGTAGGGCCGGACATGGTTCCATCGCACCACGGGTATTCTGCACTCCTCGGGACAGATACCCTTGGTGGGTGTGTTGAATTTTAAAGTAACGATAAATAATTAAGTTTTTCCCAAAAGAAAATTCCAAAAATGACCACGTTAAAGTAGTTACTATCCAGAGGCAAGTCCCCGGTTACAAATAGTTGCTGGTTGAGATTTTCGTACATGTATTTCCATACGAAAAAGTGTTTACAGAAAAAAATAAACATCATTATAAAAACACTAGCTTATTCGCTTCGCTCAGAATTCAAAATGTGCTATCACTTTTCTTTTTTTTTTTTCCACGGAATGTTGAAATTTCACTGCTGAAAAGTTTTTGCTATCATCGTGCTTGGTTACTTTAGATTTGGTTTTTTCAATCCGCGGCATCCGTTGCAGGGTTAACAAAAATATTCCAACGCAAGAATTGGATTCTTTTGATTAAAATATCGATAATTCAGAATTAACTATAAATAAATACAAGCTAACAAAATATTGAAGATAATGGTAAAGTTAATTTTTTCGCTCGTAGCAATTATTTAATTAGTAAAATTAAATGCGGTATTGCACTGAAAAAAATCTTTCGTTACAAATATTTTAAATTTATTGCTATTAATTTTCGTATATTTATTCATTTTTATTTTTATTATCTATTTGGATATTTTTCCTACTCTTTTGTTAACGATCAGCGACCCGTTAAAAAAAAAAAAAAAATATTTGGCGACCCAATTTCGGGAAAGGCTGGTGTACGTCGCGGCCGCCAGATTACCGTGTGCCCCCCGTGTACTGTATATTCGAACACATCGTCCGAATATCCAAAAACTCCGCCACGGGGGGGGGGTGTGAGGCGCATATCCGAAAAACAAAATTCGGCGCGGATTCCGCAACGTAGCCGGAACACGATGGTACGTCCGGTATCCGCGCGGTTCGCGTACGCTACAGGCCGCGCCGCCCAACACCGCCGACACGCGAACAATGAACGGGGCTTATTTCCGTAATTCCGTGTACACAGCATACACACAACAATATGCATATTATAATAATATATGTACATGTTTATAATGTGTGTGTGTGTGTGTGTCCGAATCTCGGGCAGGTCCCCGGGTGTATTATATAATAATAATAATAATAATATTATAAGGACTCGACCGCCGCCGTCTGCTATCTCGGCGAGAGCAACAATGCGTGAGTTAGGTCCGACCGCGCGTATCACGATGATGATGATGATAATAATAATAGTAATGATAATAATCACACGGCGGATGGTCGCGGTGGATTTTATCGATTTCGTTGCATACCTCTCGCACAGTGTGCCAGAAAT
>JAIPRM010010593.1:0-13637 GCA_025469315.1 Stegophylla sp. TES_Ste_2020
AAATTGTTTTCGAAAAAAACGTATTTTAAAAACTTTCAAAAAAATCTACTGCTTAATAGTGAATGCACTAATTTTGTGGGGGCCCCTGGGCCTGGGCCCCATGGGCCCCGCCCTAAATCCGGCCCTGCTTACAGAGCGTATACAAATAAATATTATTGTAACAGAACGATTAAATCTAATATTATTCTAATGTCTAGACTACAAAATAAGCTGTGAATATACAATATTTTGTTATGAACATTTCATAATGAAAAAAAAAAAACCGGACATACTTGCACCGCTCCGTGAGTATATTCTTCGTTCTTAGGTGAAATATTCTTGGTGGGTGTATTAAATATTTGAAGAAACGATAAATTATTTTTTTTCAATAAAACTATTCTGATCGGAGCTTTAGATAATATACAATTATAATTACGGATTAGGTAGGTATGTTTAACAAATAACAACAGTTATTTAATAGAGCGTTGGGTGTGTAGAGTTATTTTGTTTTTATAATTTTTTTCCAATCGAATCGAGTCGACTAACGCTGAATACTCGAATATTGTGTGTTTGTGTGTTAATATTTATATCTATATCGATAATAATCTATTTTCATAACGTCAAATTTTAATTTTAATTGGTATTTGACTAGTATTTATCATTAAAATTAATTTTTCCCATTCTCTGTTAACAGTGGGATATAAAATTGGCTAAGTAAAAGACACTTTTTTTCTTTTTTTTTTGTTAAAATAACAAATTCTTTAATTTTAAGTAAAATTTGTCTCAAATAAACTTAATCAGAATTGTCTTATTGATGAGACGATTAATCGTTTCTTTAAAATTCAATACACCCATCTCTTATTTCCACCTTTATTTAGTAAGGGTATCCTACATGTAATTTTGTAGTTGAATATAATTTTGAAAAATAAAAATTCCCTCATAATAATCTCACACTATAAATATGAATTTAGAAACACTTCGAAAGTATACAGCGGTCTTCGCTTTTTTCTGTCAAGCCGTGTAAACGTATCATGTTCTGAACGACTCATTGACCATCAAGAAGGGTCGAAAGTTATTTATTTCCCTTCTTTCAATACATTATGACCATAAATATTGTAAAGATCCCGAAATATTCGATCCGGAATGATTTTCGCTTGAACAAAAAGCGAATCGTATAAATCGTACTTATCTTCCATTTGGTGATGGAACTCAAATGTGTATTGGTTAGTTATTTTTCTATAGATAATTTATGTAAATACTCATTATTATAAATTTAATAAACAATTTCAAATTTTTGATTTTTTTCTCAAGGTAAACATTTTGCTGAGTTGGAAATGAAACTGGCTTTAGTTGAAAATTATCAATTAATTATGAAATGAAACCATGTAAAAAGACTGATATCTCTATAGTATTTAGTAAAAAAGTTTTAGTTAGGCATTTGTTGAAATTTAAAAAAAAATATCAAGTAACTAACTCAAAATTGCTTGTGAAAATGATCAATTGTATAAAAAAAATGTATACATCAGGAATCGAATAATAATAAAAAAATCGTGTTAACATTTTAGCGGTTTAAACATTATTCATTATACAGTAATGGTTTATCGTTAATAGAAATTAAAACGTTATTGTTATTAGGGATTTAAACGTTGTTTACTTTTTACGTTTAACGTTATTTTAATTTTAAATATTATACATTTTTTATTTCATTAATCCTATAGATATGACAATATATTATGTAAAAAAGAATAAAAATTATTAATGATATTTTACTAACGCTTTTTGTTTCTCGACATTTATCGTTTTCTGATTTGATACGTTTTATGTTTATTTAATTGTTTTGTTTAACGTTTTGTTTTGTTATTTGATTTACGTATGTTTTCGTTTATTGTTTTGTTTTGTTCGGTGATATTTTAAAATTGGCCTTTATTGCTTTTCTTTATGTTTTCCGTTAACTATTTCAAACGTTTTTTGATAATTATAGCGTTATACAAATGTTCCGAGCCCTGATTTATATATATATATAAATTATAATAAATAAAATTATATAAATATTATATATATATATATATAAAAACAATTTAAAATTTTCCTTGGGACAAAAAGAAAAACAATTCTTTTTTTTTAAATGTATTTAATGTGTTTTATAAAAAGAAAAAATGTAATATGTGTTTAATCAATAAAAAATTGAATATCGCTAAGAATATGGTTCACATACATTGTACAATCAAGACTTTGTTAAAATTTTTGGTAACATACTTCTTACCATGAAAATTTTATAAAAAGGATGTACTAACCAACCAATAATGAAATAAATATAATTTTCCCGTTTGTTTTTTTATACATTTTTAAAAACAATATCAATGTTATATGCATTTATATGGCATACAAAACAAATATATATTTATAGCTATTTATTAATTACGTATGTATTTAAATTAAACCCAAACTATACATACTCTGGAGTATTAAGACGAAAAATAATTCAAAATTTTGGTTTACATAATTTCTAATTTCTATTATTTATTTAAACTTTATTCTTCTTTTATCATAAAAAAAATCTAAAAAAATCTGTAAAATCTAATATACATTTTAAAAAACACTCGTTATACGTAAATTAAATTTACATAAGTAAAACCCTTTTATAATAAAATATGCTAAAATTTTTTTTATTTGGTCTTTAATGTAAATACGTTATTACATAATTATGGGGTATCAATAAAATGACATAACATTAGACTACTGTAAATTTTTTCTATATACGTAAATAAGTATTTACAATATTACGAAAAAAGTACAAAAGCAAATAAAATTGTTATAGAAGCTTAGATTTTTGGATAGTATTATTATTATTACTATAATAATTATTTATCGTGCACAAAGGGTAGACATATATATTTTTAATTTAAATTAATTTCGCCGTAACACAGCAAATAATAATACCGTTTAAAAAACAAAAAGCTGCTCTGTTTGAAGACTCAAAGGAATCATCTACAAACGTAATTTAATTGCTAATAAAATATTATTAAAATCGTAATAAAATTTGTTTTGTCAAATGTAAGGTATTCTATTTTAGTACAAGAAAAATGTTACAAACTTTTATTTAAAATAAAATACCGAAATAAATATTGACAGTCAATGATATTATTTAAAATTAACAAACAGCGTTTTATAAACTCCTAATAATGATTGTAAACAATTATAAATGTATGCATTTCTTATAATGAAATTTAAAGTAACATTTGAAAACCGAATTCTCGGGAGTATCACATTGTTGTAATTTCTGCGCTAAAATTACTGTATCAAATTTTTAGACAATAACTTCTGTACAAAAAAGTGTTTCCATACATTAGACTAGAAAAATAAAAAGAAAGGAAAAATAAAGAAAGAAATAAACATCTTTGGAAAACAACTAGCTTCTTCGCTCAGCTCTAAAACTATGAAACGTGTTTGGGAGGTCTTCTTTTTAGACTACAGCTATAATTGTTTGTCCTATTTTATAAAATAATGTTTAGATTTTATTCTCACGTCGCAGTTGCGTGTTAGGTTGCCAATTTTGACATTTTTGGAGGGCATGAAAAAAAACGTTAGGTCGTATTAGAATAATGAGAAAAAATAGCGTAATATCATATACAGATCGACAATATGTATAATATATATTTCATTCATCTGAGTAATCCTGGCGCATAGCCAGGGTTTGTTTTAGGGGCTTGTTTCCGTTTCGTTTTCAATGCTGATAAATTTCGCGAAGATTTTATCCGCCCCCACGATCATAACAAAGTTCAATAATAGATGTTGTAAAAACTATGAACATTTTTCCAAACATTGTTTCTTACATAATATTGCAATTTTAAAAGACAGCATCCCTCAAAATCGATATTTATTTTAGATTTTTAGAAGTGTGAAAAAGTTTGTCGTTTTACAAAGATGTTTAATTTTTATATTCTATTTTTTTGTCTGGAATCCTTGTTTCTATCCTACCTACCAAAAGACTGTTAACATATTTTTCATTAAAATTATTCGAAGGGTTCAATTTATTATTTTTCGATAGAAACTGAATTTTTATTTCAATTTTTATTCATATATAGGTATACTTATATTTATATTTTTGTTGAAGACAGTTAAGGTAAATTTTATGATAAGATATTTAAATTCCAAAACAAAACAGGGCAAAATTGATCATTCTCATGAATTATTCTGCTATTAAATTGTTATATATTATTTTCAATATTAAGCTAACTAAAACTAACTGAAGTTTCGCTCACAACCATTTTGTTGCTGAAATTATTTATCATTTCTTTAAAATTGAATATGCCAACTAAAATTATCCCACCCAATGATTCATAAAGTGAAGTATATTTGACTTTTTATTTTTATGCATTTTTTCAAATATACTCATAATTATTTAATGGTATAGATGCAATGTTTTAATTCTAAGCTATACAATGAATTGTATGACTTGTCAAAATAAACAATTAAGTTTTCCAAGAATACCCCTCCCTTTTATTACTAGAGAAGACATTATTTTTTTCCTCCACAATTTTTTGGTCATTTCATTATAAACTTATTTTTCAGAAGAACGACGGTGGTGGGTGTATGGTGTTCTTACACCTATACCCTCTTACCATCCACCGGTCATTGAAAACAGAATCAATCATCTCGGTGTATAATTTAGATATATGGCGTGCGTGTACGATACATATTTCGTGCCAATACATAAATGTAGATATCCACCTACACAGCGTGGTAAGTATGGGCGATATATACCTATAGGTATCTCGTTACGACATGAAAATAAATAAAATAAAATAAACTTTTTCACCAAACGCGAAGACGTGTTAAAATATTCACTCAGTATTGGAATACCGCAATATCACATGGAAACCGCTCCGGTTAAAATATAACGTTATATCTTCTGTGAGTTTTTGCCTGTATATAAAGTGTGTATGACGACAACTTACGAATATTTTAAATTTTCAATCGTTTGGAAAACAATTTTCGCAAAAGCACACGAGCGAGTGCAGCGCACTCATATACGGCATACAGTATACATAGTAAACGTCATCTCGGTGTGTTTTTATTATTATTTTATTTTTATAGCAGACAAATCGACTTGTTGAACCCGAACGACAGATCCGATTCTGAAAGGATCGAAATAAACTCGACGCACACGTATTCACTATTGTATAATAATATAATATATGAGTTGTATGTATATATTATATATACAGACATATAAATGTGTGTTTGTATGTGCTTATAAAACACATCCAGACTGCGTAATTGTGAAGAGGCCAAGGAAGGCACTTGCTCCCCTGACATTTTACGACGGAAACGAAATTAGCACTTTTCTCCTCCACAAATGTCCCTTATGTAATATGCAGTTCATTATGTATAAAATAATGGTGACAAAACAGAACATCATCATTTATATATGAAGGATTTCTTATCATCTGAGTGGAACCTAAGTGGAGGGAAGTAGCTAGTGGTTTTACGATGATGTTATTTTTTTAAATACTTTTACCTCAGTTTTTTCTGTAGACATTTTTTCTACTCGAAAAATTGCTTGAATCAGTAGTGTAGGTTTCCAGTAGAGAATTTTGGTGGAATAGAATTAAAATCAAGGCCATAACTAGGGGACCTAGGGAACCATCCCACCCCTGAAATTTTGAAAAATTAACTACAATCCAATAAAAGTATATAATCAGTGTAATATACAGACCTAATTTTATGAATTTTATATTGAGTATGTATATAAATTTAATAACATAATAATCCATGTCGATTTAATTTTTGGTCATGCGATAAAATTTAAGCTCTTATAATTAAAAATTAATAAACCGATTTTATCAAAATTATAACATTTTATACAAGTAGGAATGTGTATAATTCAGGTTGTATAGAATTTTCAACCCTAAAAATAATGAATTAATAATGTATTGAAAAAATAAAAAGAGTAAATCTGTTTTTTTTTTTGTATAAACAGTCATTTGTGTTGTTATTATAAACTTAAACACTTGTAAAATTGAATTCATCATTTGACTTTAACGTTTATAAATACGATTTTTTAGAGCCATTAAACGTACTTGAGAGTTTGGTTTTATTAAATTTTCTGTTAATCATATCCATCATTAAAAATTGTACCTATTAGAGAGAAATCTCTAGCTTTAGCGTCAGCCCCCTCTCACCGGTTCTGCTATCACTCACCCGCTGACTACTTGTTCGTGGAGCGATCCTTACATTACATTCTGGTTTTTCCAGCAACATGCATTGTCATGATGGTGTAACGCCTTAGTAGTGTAGCAGTAAATACTGTACAGAAAAGTGGTAGCAAACCTATGGAACTCGTGCTAGAGTTGGCACGTACTCTAAATTTCAGTGGCACGCGATAAAAATTTTAACAAACATTTTTTTTTGTTGCCCATGAATAGTTTTAAACTTTCTCGATTATAAAATTCTAACACTTCACCTAAAATAGGTTCGCCACCCTTGATGTAAAGGCGCTGATTTGGATTCCTTTTTTCTCTGTACACTAATGATTGCGATTTTTCGAAAACGAGAATTTAAGAATGTCGACGATGTTCATCGGCGGCAAAAGCATTAAAACTACTCCGAAAAACGGGCCTACTGAGAGATATTTGTTCAATCACGCCTTGTGTCCGGATCAACGGCGAGACAACATATACACATAATACATTATAAAAAAAAAAAAAAAAAAATTATAATAATACGTATAAAAAGAAGAAGAAGAAAAAAAAATCGCATAACGTTGCCGAGAGTGATTTATATGCGATGTGTTCTGTGGCGGCGACCCGTCCACCGTTTATACCGCGCGCGCGGTCGTACGCCATACGTCACACGGTGTGGCCGCGGCCGCGGGTGTGTGCAGTGAGCGCGGCGGCAGCGGTACGGGAACTCGGCATCGCGTGGCCGCCGCTGGATAGTCGGCCGACGGGTGGCCCAGCTGGGGGGCGAGTTGCGCGCAAAGGTCTCTCTAACGGCGACAACGGCGGCGGCGTATCAATCGCGCGGGCCACCGGCGGCGGCGATGCGCCTCCAGTTGGTGCGTGTCGTCCGAACCGACAGTATGGCCGGGCCACGAGTCGTTACCGTCACCGCGCGGTCGTCCTTCGTCCTGTACTGTGTCGCGTTCGCTGTAGCCGGCGCGTCTTCCTCGTCGTCCTCGTCCTCGTCCTCGTCCTCGTCGTCGGCGTCACGTGTCGACGGCAATGTGTACGAGAAAATACCGCTCGGTGAGTAAACACACATGAGTGTCATCGCGCGAAACCGGCTTTGTCGTGGTCGTGGTCGGACCTGACCACCCCAGGCCCGGCTCAACGAGAGTAGCAAATTCACCTAGGGCTATTGCCTTTTAATTAATCCTATAATGCAGCGTTTCTCAAAGTGTGGGTCGCGACCCACTGGTGGGTCTCGAGTCAACTTTTGGGGGGTCGCGAGAAATTTGTTTAATTATATAATTTCTCAAAAAGTTACGTTTTTAACTAAACTCCACTGTAAAAATGATGAAGTGGCACATTTATACACATTTGTAAAATTTTATTCATTATAAACCAATTAATTTATGAATTAATAAAGTATTCATTTAATAATTGATTTTTAAGAACTACCATTTTGTTCTAAAAATGTAAAACTAAGGGGGGGGGTCGCGATAGGTTTTTGAAAAAAAATTTGGGTCGTGGTCCTAAAAAGATTGAGAACCACTGCTATAATGTCTATAGGGTATTCCATTGCTCAAGAGCAGTACCCTAAATTAGAGGGTTTAAGCCACCATCCCCCCTCCCATCCAGAAAAAAAAGTAAAGATAAGTTGAGTAATGAGTGTATAGTAAAGAAAACTGGAGTAAACTTTACTTAAGTTAAGAAAAGATTAGTGGAGTGTAGACAACAAAACGCCGGACATAATCGCACCATGAGTATTTTACGCTCTTCGAGCCACATGCTCTTGTTGGGTGTCAGCGATAAATCATTTCTTCAATATTACAATTTTGAACGAAGGAAGTTAACTGTATAAAGAAGAGTAATACTTGCCATTTTCAACTCGTCCAACAAGAGTATACGACCCGAAGAGTAAAGAATACCCGTAGTGCAAAGTATGTCTTTGTAACTTTCTTGTCTATACTTTACTTATCTTTGTTTTACTTTACTTTACATTACTTTACTTTTCTTTGTTCTAATAAATAAAGAAAGGGAAAAAATATATTATGACAAAAATAAATGTTAGAAAAAATTTCCAAATTTTTTTTTTTTAATTTTAAAAATTTTTTTATGCCAAACAATTTTTCACATTATCTATGTTTAAATTTTTCTAAAGTTTGGATCACAAAAAAAGATCGTTCCCGATACTTTTTTGTCAAATTTTTAATAGTCTCCTCCCCCCTCAGAAAAAAAAAAAAAATTGAAGAAATGAGAAATTCGAAAAATGGCATCTCAAAGTACCAATTAGGGGCAAATTCGATTTCAAAAAGTATCTGATTGAGACTTTTGGACAAGTATTTCTATACAAAAAATTGTTTCAAAAAATAAAAATTAAACATTGTAAAAACACAAAGAAAATTATAAATTTATAAATTAAATAATTGTTCAGAGAATATTTTATTCGGCATAATTTTACTGCGGCAGTTATATGTGGTAAATAGAACCATGTCCAATCGAGAGAAATAATTTTACTGTCTGTTGCTTATTGTCTGATCATCAATTATTGTTGAAAATGTTTGAAATGTTCGAATTTCTGGCATCGTAACTTATCGAGTTATACTAAAATTACTAAAATCGAATTCGTAAAAATCTAGATTATAAAAATATATTTTACTATTTTTACTACCAAATTTTTGCTCTGGAAAAGGTATTGAGAATTAAAAAAACAACCTTTTTAACGTACCGAGAGTATGATTTTTTTTCTCCTAAGTTACTGTAAGAAATTATTGAACGTGGTTTACTATCCAACAAAGTGCTTACAAACGTATTTACTAGAGGAAAATCCGGTTTCAAAAAGTTGCTGATCGGGGTTTTTGGATAAGTACAAAAAAAAACATCATTGTAAAAACTCTAGCTTCTTCACTTCGTTCAGATTCTAAAATCGTTTAAAGTTCTTCTTTAGTTAAGCAGATGCACTCAGGTACCAACGATAATGTCCATATTTTAGAGATCTTCTAAAACCCTGCTGACAGGAACTTTGTATACCCCTTGTACTCCGGGTAGTTACAGGGAGGCGAGTACGGGGTCTTAAGGGTGAGCGATAGACTAGAGCACCTAAGATATGGAATTATTTACAATATAGTAATCATCAGTGATATTCGAAAATCTGAATTATCCTCATATTCTGAACATTCGAATATTTTGTGTTGTGGATTAATATGGGATACTACTTATAATGTAGATTTAAAAAAAAAAAAAAAAATGGGCAAATATGTGTTTTTGTACATCGATTACCTAAAAAAAGTTTGATACGTTTGGTTATTCGTTGATAAACCAGAATCACCCAGATTAAAAGGATAATCCGAAATTCATAATTTATTCATATTTTTTTCTGATGATTTAAACTACATTATACGTTAATGTACAAGAATAAAAATGAAAATGGAAATGTCCCACGTGAATCCCGTGAAAATTATTACCCTACGAAAACAGGTGATGGGAAAAACGATCACCGCCGACACATTCGAAATATCTAACCATTTTGCATTTTCCGATGTCTGGTGCATGACTGTTTGTTGTACACGCATTGACAGCAATGCAGAATAATTAAAAAAATATTTGTTTCAAAGTTATCACATAAGAGTAAAAAAACACTTAAATTTTAACGAGAAAAAGGGCACGCCAATTCCCTTTGCCCAAAGAGTTATAATAATATTATTATCCTAAGACCGTCCGATACACTCGCTTGCAAATGACGTGCCGAAAATACGAAGAACCGCGATAACAATAATAATAATAATATTATTATTTTGATATAATACAAGTGTATTTGGCTCTCGTGCCGCACACCGCATCTTAGAGATTAACGATTTTTACTATCTACGAAAATTTAAAATTACATGTACATTCACGTTTTATTACATGAACACTCGTTTTAACGCTTACATCGAATAATCTACGTTGTTCCGAGTTCATTGAATCGACCTCCAATGCTAAAATATTAATTATGTTTGCGATGGATATTATTGTTAAATTACTGATTTCAAATATATATTTCCATATGACACATAGATATTTAGCCAAAAATATAATCTATACAATATGTTTACAGCCAGTACGCAACATATTTTAATTACCAGTATAGGTTTGATGTAATGATATCATTTGAATAATAACTGTTTTAGTGATTTCGAATTTTTTTCATCGTTTTTACGCGCGTCGTTTGTTTTAGAATATCATAATATGCGTCAAAGTTTTTATTTCACGTCAATTATTTGGAAAAATTAACATTTGCTCGGTCTAAATGTATTTATTCTTTATATATTCGAAATTTCTTGCTATTTTCTATTGCTTTTGTTCGGTTTACTCGGGTTAAAACTATTCCTTTATTTGGTTTCAATCCAGAATATTGAGAAAATAGCAATTAATCCATACACGAAAACTTTCAAAAAATAAAAGCGAATTTTCAATTATTAATTTTTCATCTATAATAGATTATTGAAATAAATAATTTTATGCTTGAGTAATTTGATTATTAAAATTCACATTAAGCATTTTTGGTATTTTAAAGTTAATACAGCTTACTTTATTTAATAAATAATGAAATTACTAATGTCTGATCTCTGCAGTAGATATCTACATTTTTAAATAAATTAGTATTAAATTAACAATTACACTGCAATTTTATATTCATTTAATTTCAGTTCAAAGTTAATACTTTTTACCATGAATTGAAAATTTAAATTCCAATTTTATTATGTATTGTAATTTTTTTTTTTTATACATTTATTGATGTATAATGGTATTTGCAGGAATCATCAATATTGCATTATTCTACGATACTTGAAAATGTTCGATATTCAGCAAATTTTAATTCTTTTTCATCATACTCGACGTCGTTTTTGATCCTTCTGACCTATATTTCAAAAATCAGTCATTTAAATATTGTACTTCACACGTAATTTAAACGAAAAAATTGAACTCGAAAATGTCTTAAGTTTTCATTCAAACTGTGATATATTAACTAAACCAGGAAAAGGTTTCATCTGTTTTCGGCATCCCTTATTGTTTTTTAATTTATATACGGCTATACTGTGATGTCACACACTTACACGCATACAATACATATTACGAGAAGTTAATTTACATAAAATAATAATTATAAAGCAATTGACCTCGATTCTGTTTCATTAACTTTTCGGCCCCTAATTGCTGTTTGAATTGGACATGAATAACAATGAAATTATCCGTTAAATCGTATTAAAAGACGATAATTAAATGCGATAACTTATTGTTATTTCAAATAAATTATAACAATCTATGCGGAGAAAAAACACATTATTTTTCTTTTTTGAATTTAAACATTATTAATATGGTATTTTACTTTACAATTAATTATGTATTCGGATATGAGGGCATTGGATACTTTCCAGAACCGACTAAATAAATAAATAAATAAATAAAATGATTTTGGGATATAAACGTAGATTTACATTCACATTATAAATTCCCTATGTAACTTTATGTAAATTGGTATATAAAATAATGAAGAAAACATAAAAGGTACATCAACATTACATATTTTAATAATAAATCAACATACGGGTTGGAAGTTTACCGAATAGTCAAATACAAACAAAATATTCGGTAAACACTAATTCTACAATTTCATTCTGATTATTATTTACTTTAAATTTAAATGTAAAGAAATTCAATAACAAGCATGACCATTAAGGGATTAAACTTATATAAGAATTGTATACATAATGAAGGAAACACATTTTGAAAATAACCATACAGTGTATTTTATCTGTTTGGTTTTTTTTCTTAATTGTCAAGATTTTTCATAGTGTAATAATTATGTCTTAACAAAATCCGTAGATAAATATTGATAAAAATTTTCATTTGCGTAACGTTGTTAAGATTCTGAGTGGAGCAAAAATAGTGGAGGGGTTATAAATCTGTTTTTTTTTTCTTTATCTTTATGTAAGAAGAACTTTATTGGGTAGAAATAGTAGTCCAAAAGTTTCATCTACTAACTTTTTAGATTGAAGATTTCTTTGGTTAATTTAGTAGGAATTTTTTCAAAATTCTTAATACTTTTCTGAGCGTATAAGAAAACTATCGAAAAATTGTTAAAAAAAACCCAGTGAAATATGTTATAATCTGAATTTTCATTAAACTAGTTTTAGTTTTAAATATCTTAAAAATTAATGCAACTAAAAACTTAAAACTTTTACCAACTACTAAAAATAGTCAGGTATATACTTCATAAACATTTCAAAAATATTTTACTCAGTTTGGGCTAAGAAAAGAATTTTAAATATATTGAACATTTCTCATTTTTTGTAAGTTTTTGTTTCATAAAATTGTGATATCATGATAAGAAGAAATGAATATTTATTATAATAAAACTCTTAAGTATTACTAACGGCGCTGCAAAAATAACGAAAATCGTAGGAAAACTATTTTTATTGAAGTGGTTTTATGTCTATGAAACTGATAATTTTTTCGTACAATAATGAAACATTTTATTCTTAATTAGAAATTGTCTTTTACCATAATATCCCTCACATGTTATTCTTCACAAGATATAATAATCATTAAAATTGGCTTAAAAAATATATTTTTACAAAGTTTTTAGTTAGAATTACGGTTCAAATGACAGTAAATCCAAGTAATAACAGATTTATTTTTCTTATAATTACGTAATACATTATAGTCGTTATATTTAAAATTGATTATTTACACGAATAACGAAATAAACATGGATTAACTTATCATTAAATAACAATAATTGTTCAACGCATTAAATTTCAAACTAAAAATTATTATTGTGCATAATTCATTGAAGCTTCGGTCACAAATCACAATCGATTTATTGAAGAAATGGTTTATTCTCTTTCTAAAAAATAAAATAAAATTTAAAACTCGCGACATAATATTTTTCATATTGTTGTCTATCTATGTTTAATTTTTCATAAAGTTTGGATCAAAAAATGATAGTTTCCGAGCTTTTTTGTCAAATTTTGGGAAGTCCCCACCCCAAAAAAAAAATGGGGAATTGAGAAATACGAAAAATGACGTCTCTAAGGTACCACCTTGAGGCAAATTCTGTTTTAAAAGGTAATCGAGAAAAAATAATAAAACGAATAAAACGATAATAATAATAATAATAAAACGAAAAAATAATAAATAAATAAATAAAAATACTAACTTTATAAGTCGTAATTGTATGTCATTTTTAGATTCTGAATGAAGTGAAGAAGCTAGTGTTTTTACAATGATGATTATTTATTTTTTTTTAAATTTTTTTATTTTTATTTTTATTTTTTTTATTTATTTTTTTCTGTGTACAACTTTTCGTATAGAAATACTTGTCCAAAAGTTTCGATCAATACCTTTTTGAAACCGGATTTACCTCTAGATTGTACTTTAAAGAGGTCATTTTTTGAATTTCTCAATTCTTCAATTTTTTTTTTGGAAAAAACTACCCAAAATTTGACA
>JAIPRM010010594.1:0-13637 GCA_025469315.1 Stegophylla sp. TES_Ste_2020
TTAACACTTTTGACTACATATGTATTCTAGTATAAGGTAATCGAATTCAATAAAATAATTTAACAAATACCATTCTAATATAAAGAATAATAATAAAAAGATTTTTCGTGATAGGTGGTAATAAAAAGTTTAATATATTGAAAATGATTTGTTTTATAAAGTAAAATTAATTTAATATTTAATAAAATATTGGTGATTTTTAGCTATACGACCTGATATAAAACACAAGCTAAATAAACAATGTAACACTGGGAAAGATCTTGCACCATAAAATTTTACCAGGTTACTAATGTAATCACTTTGTTCTTCAATAATTACATAGAAAATGTGAATCAAACTGCAATTTGAGGAAACATAAAGCTATCAATGAAATATTAAGATTCTATAATTACATTTTTTTTTTGTGATTTATTGTATAATAAGTAAGTAATAATAGTTATTCAGTTATGTTTTATTCAATTTATTCAAATTTTCGCGGCACACCTACAATATTATCAAGGCACACTAGTGTGCCGCGGCACACCCTTTGGGAAACACTGATCTAAATATAGGAAACGATAAACTGGACTATTAAACACGATTTATTTTAATAGAATTATTGCCATCTTGAGAACATGCGCGTCAGTATAAATAAATATGGAAGGGTTTAGTTGTGAAATTAACTCGAAATAAAATTGATGCTATTATTTATTTATTTTTTTAAAGTAAATATATTTTTGGTAAAACTTTAATAAAACCATGTTATTGTATCGTGGATTTTCTATGAATTTGCAACCTAAAATCGTGTAGTATATAATTTCTCGGTCTGTAGAATAACTATGAAATCAAGGATGGCATTGGAAATTTCAGATATTTTTGGTAAATGGTAGGAGCGTTTTAAATGCATTGAACCCCAAAAAATAATTTAGACATTTAGGAGACGTAGAACGATGCACATTCCACACCAAATTGCAGATAGTCATATTAGAAAGAATTCACAGACTAAGTACGTAGTTTCTCATTACATTAAGATGTGTGCGAGTGCTTGGCTGAGTTATTAATTCGATCGTTAAAGACAATATTAAAAACCACATGCAGTTTAATTTATTTCTAGAACTTATCAAATATAATTACTTTCTGGGAATTTAAGTAATAGTCTTTTATTTTAATTAGTAAATTATAGACATATTATTTTATCTCAAAATATTTATAGATAATATTATATTATTAAAAATAAAATCTAGAAGTATTCGAACTATTGGTATTCCTTGCTCCTCAAGTAGGACACACTTGGTTGGTGCGTTGAATTTGGATAAATTACTTAAAAATTATAAAGTTCAATAATAAAACAAAAAAATATTTTGTACCTACTTAGACAGTTTTATAACCCATGATTAACTGAGAACAGAAAAAAATAATTTTGATGAGTAAAATGAATAAAATGTCCAAACTTTTTTTTTCACTTTGTCAAAATTTTCCTGCACCAAAACATTTCTTATATTATTGTTTATTTATATTAAAATTTTCATCAAATTAGGAATTAAAGATCATAATTTTCGTGGTCTTTTTGTCAAATCTTGGATAACTTTCCCAAATTTTGAAAAAACTATTGAGAATTTCGAAAAATTACCTCTCAAAAGTAACATATAGGGGCGAGTTATGATTAAAATGTTTTTCGGTAGAAACTTCTGGACAAGTATTTTTATACGAAAAAGTGTTAAGAAGAAAAAAATAAATAAAAATAAACATCATTGTAATAACACTAGCTTCTTCGCTCCACTTAATATCTAAAATGAAGTACCTATAAACGAATAAATTCATGTAGAATTTATGTAGTATTAAAATTATAAGTAATAATTAATTTGACTGAATAATACTTTTATTTGTACGGATATAATCATATTTTTAATTTGTCTGGTAGTTCTAAGTATTTTATCTTAAGTTTTTATAGACGAGTTGGGTTGTATTAATGGATGAATATCTCCTTTTAGGCTTTTAATCAGTGGAGTACCGCCAGTCGCCACTGATTCAGTAACAAGGCAACGGTTTCATGATATACCTTATCACGTCACCACTGGCTTGTATAATATGTTTCACTCTTAAAACTTCTTGAAAATGCTATGAAAAATTTACCAATGCATTTTGAGATTATATAGAAGCTGTTATAAATTGTCATTGAAATATGTCAGATCTTCGTGATACACCCTGTATATGAGCAAGACTTTGTTAAAATGTTCAGTTCACAATGTCAAAAAAAAATTCTATATTTACTCCAATATTGATATAAAAAGGTTTAAAACATTTTGACAGTCTGTATTACAAGGTTATACATAGCATAATACGATACACTAGTAATTACTTAAATCAATTTTTTGAAAGTTTTGTTTACACACTCATACAAGGACAAAGTTGGCATTTGTTTAGCGTATGTGAGCCTGCGCGAAAAATTTCTGGACACGCCATTATTCAGACGGTCGCTTGTTCGAAGAGTCACATTATTGCTTCGTTGTGAATATAACACTAAACATTCTCCCACACGTAGTGTTCCACCCACGCCCAAACTATGTCAACAGTTCGCGAGTGATCTTAGAAGTTAAAAAACAATGTGTTTTAAAAAAAAAGGAATTTCGCCAGAGCATTCGTCAAACCTACGTCCCGTGTACATGCCGTATAACTGACTTAATAAAATATAATAGTTAATTTTAACAAGTAGATTCAATTATTTCGACAAGATGTACATATTATTGTTTTTAGCGCTCTCGTTATTGTTGACAGAGATTTTCTTCTAATTATCCACCCACCTCTACCCGTCTTAAGTCGCGTCCGTTACTTGGTATTTAATTACGCAGGACATGTTTGCAAGAAAATAGTTTATTTATCATTAAAACGTAGTCCGTTTAAACTGCGAGATTGAATCCAAGTTAATTAAACCGCCGCCGCGATAACGATACTTAGTTAAATAGTATTTAATGCGTTTAGTTGGAACTTGGAAGTCATTTTCGACAACATATTTTGAAAATCTTCATGAAATACGAATAAAATCATCTCATTTCAGTGATTGTTTAGACATAATATTAATTTTAAATAATTTCTCTTGAGTGGAAGATTTTTATAAAAATATAGTTAAAAGTAAAGTTAAAATAAAGTAATGTAAAGAATAGTAAAGATAACTAAAGTAAAGTATAGGCAAGAAAGCCGGACACACTTTGCACCTCGGGTATTCTTTGTTCCTTGAGTCAGATATTTTTGGTGGGTGTGTTAATAAACGATAAATTTCTTCAATGATACGATTCTCAGCAAAGGAAGTTAATAATATGAAGATAAACAATAGTCGTCATTTTCAATACATCCACAAATAACTGACCCAAGGAGTGAAAAATACCTGTTGTGCGAAGTATGTCAGGCTTTTTTGTCTGTATTTTATTTAATTATCTTTGTTTTATTTTATTTTAATTTACTAAACTTTCTTTACTTCGCTTTACTTTACTTTATTTTACCTAACTTAAATTTTTTTTATCTAATAAATAAAGAAAAAAAAATATTTAATGAGAAAAAGAAGTGTTAAAAATGTCCAGTTTTTTTCCTCATTTTCAAAATTTTCTTGCGCCAAAATATTTTTCATATTATTGTCTATCTTTTGATTAAGTTTAGACTAAAAAAGATAGACTTCGAGTCTTTTTTGATTCAAATTTCGGGTAGTTTTTTCCAAAAGAAAATTGAGAAATTCAAGAAATAACCTCATTTAATTAGATACATCAAGAGGCAAATCCGGTTTCAAAAAGTAGCTGGTCGAAACTTTTTTTGGACATGTACCTCCATACGAAAAAGTGTTTATAGAAAAAAACATAATAATTGTAAAAACACCAAGTTCTTCGCTTCACTCAGAATCTGAAAAATGAATGAAAGATTGAAAAGGTAAAATAAAACTGCCGCGGAATTGTTCACTTTTGCTTGCTTAAACGTAAAACACAATGAACCACTATTCATTGTCTCCGCGGTTGAAGCGGCCAAAAGGAATTTTCTGTCGGGGGACCCCGGTGCGAGGTGCCTCAGGTGTCCCGTGACAAGTATGATCGATGATTAGACTTTTATAAGACTAATGAGTTTCCATTTACAGGAACGAACGCGCGGACCAAACCGGAGAGTCGGCTAGAACAGCTGTCACAATGCATTGAATACGGTAACATTTTAGCTTATACGTATAAGAAGTTATCTGGGTTATGTCGACTATAGAGATAAGCTTTAGACTTCCATTTTGTTCGCTGTTCAACAAACCGTGTCATATGTATAGTACACGGGGATAATTCGAGTTGTTCAATAAACATAGCTGCTACCAACATGACAAAAAAAATATAAATAAAAAATGTATAATAATATACGTTGTAAATAATTGACATCATGGTTTTGAAAAATATAAAAAATGAAATAAAATACAAATCCGGACGCAAAGTGATGTGGGTAAATGTAGTGAAACTTTTTTTTGTCGTACTTTTCTCGTGACCACCACTGAGTTACAGAGATAATTCCAGGGACATTCCATTCGGATGTGTACAACTGGGGTGGCCAAACTTTAGCTAAAACCAAATTGGCTATAAAATGAATGTGCCAATAACACTAAATCGATGGTATTTTAGTGCCAATCGTCTAATTGAAGAAATGATTTATCGGTTCTTTAAAATTACACAGACCCACAAAGAGTATCTGATCCGAAGAGCGAAGAATATCCGTGGTGCGAAGTATGTCCGGCTTTTTTCAGTCACAATGCTTTGAACAATGCGTGAACATCTTGAATATGTTTGCATTTTTATTTTGATTGATTATTATAAAATAACGTTATAAATGTGTGTGTGTATTCCTAGTATCATTATCATAGTTGATGATAATATGTTTTTACCTATCTTGTGTTTTTGATATATACTTAAAATATATATACATATAAATATATTTGAGACCATATAATTTATAGGGTAAGATGGTGATAAAAGCATATACTTTCAGCGCAAAATGTACCTAAACGTTATTGGCAATAAGATAATGTACTATAATAATGCGTCATAAAGATCATGAAGATAATAAAAATCAAACGACGTAGGTTAATGGCACGTTACAATTCTCCGACTTTACATTATAGATAATATTACAATTTATACCATATCTTCCATTTGCAATGATTTGCAAAATAGGAACAAAAAAATGTTTATTATATATGTAGGTATCCGTTTTTTTTTTTTTTGATTGGTTACTTACACAAGGTTTTTCAGTTTTTGTATTTTTAAATATATTATACAGTAAGATATTATACAGTAACCTTATACTCTACAGAAATGTTCACACCATATCATAAATATTTCACTGGATTTTTTTTATGAAAATATAAAATCATTAATTATGTAAATTTATAATTTTAAATTCTGGATAGATCAAAGAAACTTAGAGTGTTTTTCAATGATGTTTATTTTTATTTTTCTTACTGTAAACACATTTTGTACAGAAATACTTGTCTAAAATTATGACCAGAATCTTTTAAAATCAGAATTTACCTCCAGATGGTACTTTTGAAAGGTTTATTTCTATCAAAATCCTCAAAAATTTAAACAAAGAAATTCAATAAACATATTTTTTATTTCGATATCAATACATATTATTATGGTTTAAACATCTGTAGAATCATTCGTGTAGGCATAATTAGTGATTTAAAAATATGCTATATTATTTATTTGTTGTATAACATCGAATAGATGTTATACCTTTTATTATACATATATTATACAATGTTTTATATACATTTTAATTTTATACAGTACATTATCCAAAGTATTTTATTTTGATAAAAATTTTTATTTTGATTAAATATTTAATGTTGAACAAAAAATAATTTAATAATTTTTATGAAAATATAAATTTTAACAAACTAAACTTATCAATTTTGTCTTCTTTTTATAATTCATCTAAAAAATGTTTAATCAAATTTTTTTACATATTTTACACCATTGTATTAAATTATTCTATACAACGTACAATACGATTTTATAAATGTGCACTATACAAATTTTCATTTTGCATAATAATTTCTGAAAGTAGAAATGGAAGAAAAAAGCTTTACTCGAATTAACTCTCTAATGTAGGATCCACATATATATTTGATAATATCCATTTATAATGATCGTTCCTAGCATTTATTTCTTCTTACTTGTTTTTGTAGCAATATGATATTGAAATTATCAATTTTTATGAAGGTTAAATATTTGACTTCAAGATAATAATACTCGTTGTTTATACACATATTTAAATCAATCTCGACTTAATTTGTTTTTTTTTCTTGTGAAAACCTGAAAATAGAAATCTATTTAAAAATCAGCTCAATTTCAAATATATGTGTCATTTTTGAAAATGTTAAATCTATGGCGTAATTTGTAATTATATTTTACGCGTTAAGATTGAGTTTGATTTCAATAAATACAATTCGTTTTTCATTCTTGTCATAAGTACATGTACCTATGTTGTTATTTGTAAAAAAAAAAAAAAAAAACTCTTACAGAGAGGATTTGAATCCTATTCTTTCTCTTGTATATTCTCCACTTTCAGGTACTGGTAAGATACGTGTATCCTAACAGTAAGTATTCCTAACTATATACTGGCTTACGAAAAAAATATATAATTTTGAATTTATTATTGTTGTGTAAAATGTAGCATTGAGAGTTTTTATGTTTTATACGAAAAATTTTAACTTAAAGGCACGTTTTGAAAAGACAATATTAATTTAGGTGAAAGCTTAAGTAGTATTCTACATGGGATCAGTTTTCACGATTTACCCGAATCAATTCCCAAAGGAGCGCAACAGTACCGTATGGCATGATAAGATAATTTCTAGGTAATATTATGTATTTTTATTTCGTTTCTCCTACACGATCAAACCTTTTTACATTATTGGAATTCGAACAAAATCTATGGTAATTCGTGTTATTATTTACATTTTAAATGTTTTTTTTAGCCGTTTCAAATCGAGGGGCGATGTTAAATTACGTTACTCGAAACACAAGTAGTTAATTGCACCAAATAATTTTAGCTAACTGAAACATGTTGAATTTTATTGTTTGGTATACATGATATTAAGAGTAGCTTGGACCAGTGGTTCTCAATCTTTTTAAGACCACGACCCAAATTTTTCTTCAAAAACCTATCGCGACCCACAGGGTTTTACATTTTTAGGATTAAAAGGTAGTTCTTAAAAATCAAAATTAGATTAATACTTTAATAATTTATTAATTAATCGATGTATAATGAATATAATTTCACAAATGTACGCGAATGTGTTATTTCATCATTTTTACAGTGGAGTTTGGTTAAAAACGTAATTTTTTGAGAATTTATATAATTCAACAAGTTTCTCGCGACCCCCCAAAAATTGACTCGAGACCCATTAGTCCATTAGTGAGTCGCGACTCACACTTTGAGAAACGCTGGCTTAGACAATATAACTTTTATAGATGTACATTTCATCTGTGTTAACAATTTCAGAAAATTTCCTGTTCGGATTAATTTAATCGATTTTACTATCAATCAAATTGTTCACTCATTAAATTTATATAGATTATATTATGAAGTCTTTAATTTTGTTTTATAATATTCATTAAAAATGTACGGAACAAAGAAATTCCTAATGTCAGGAAAAACTAACTGTAATATTACATTGCATATTAAATAAACAAAAAAAAAGAAAGACATACTTCGTAACAGGGTTATTCTTCACTCCTCTGGTCAGATACTCTTGGTGGGCGTGTAGAATTTTAAAGAAACAATAAATAATTTCTTCAATTAGAAGATTCTGGACGAAGGAAGTTATAATAATAGTTGTCATTTTCAACACATCCACCAAGAGTATTTAACCCGAAAGCTAAGAATATCCGTGGTGCGAAGTATGCCCGGCTTTCTTGTCTATACTTTACTTTACTTTTTTTTTATCTAATAAATAAAATAGAAAAAAATTTAATGAGAAAAAAATTGTTAGAAAAATGGTCAAATTTTTTTTTACATTTTCAAAATATTCTTGCACTAAAATATTTATTATATTATTGTCTACCTATGTTTAAATTTTCATGAAGTTTGGATTAAAAAATGATGGTTTTCGAGCTTTTTTGTCAAATTTTGGGTAGTTAAAAAAAAAAAAAATCGAAGATTGAAAAATTCAAAAAAATGACTTTTCTAAAGTACCAACTATAGGCAAATTAGGTTTCAAAGAGTTGGTGGTTGAGACTTTTGGATGAATATTTCTATACGAAAAAGTGTATACAGGAAAAAAAAATAAAAATAAACATAATTGTAAAAACACTAGCTTCTTCACTTTGTTCAGAATCTTAAAATTGAAAAACACAAAATCGTGTCATATTTGACACAAGAAAATTACTTGAATTGTAGAAACATGTGACATGGATATTATGGCTCTATCCATAGTAGTTATATGATTTAAGCTACAATTAATGTAATTTATGTCTTATAAAATAATATAACATGTTCAGTGAAATTTAGTATTCATGTTTCAGGTAGTCAAAATTATTCGGCTTAATGTACCATTACTTGTATTTTAAATTCGAAATTTATTTTCGTACATTTATCAGTTATACAACTTTAAGTTAAAAAAAAACAAATTAAAGTGAAAATAATTTTTAAAAACATCTCATTAAACATCTGTAAAAAGTTTTTTTAATTTCTAAGTGGTTGAAACCCTTTTAAATGTACTCTCATGTACGTACGCACCGTGGGTAGAGAAATCATCGCCCGTTTACGTCAACAACGGATAACAAATTTTTCATACATGTAAAAACGGTTGGTAGTTTTCGAGAATATTTACGATCTACTCGTAGTCGATTAACGTATTTGACGTGAAACAAGAGGGGAAAACGAAAAAAAACACAACAAAGATATTATGTAAACAGATTGCAGGTATGCGTATATCCGGGGATGATAACCGTATTGCCGTATACTGAGACAGACACAGACACAGACACAGACACAGACACAGACACAGACACAGACACACACACACACACACACACACACACACACACACACACACACACACACACACACACACACACACTCATATGTGTATAACCTAAGCTGTCATTTTACAAATGTCACATCGACAGTGACGATCACTATCGATGTATAACGACTGAATTTCGTATAGTGAGACTAATGTAATTTTTAAACACACGAATGGTTTCAACGTTGCGGTAGTTTGTATGCAAGAGTTTTCGTAGTACCTAATAACATTTTTACACGCGACATCGCAAAAACGTGGAAAATTTTCAAAACATATTATTAATACATAAGACTGAGCAAGTATAATTTTGAACTCGGTTAAACTAAAAAATTTTTTATTTAAGTAAGTTAGTAGTTAAGTTAATAAATGTTTTCAATTTATCGATTAAGTTAAAAGTTAATTTATTACATTTTCATTGATTTGACTTAATTTTAATGAAAATGTTCAATAAAATTAACCTTTTCTTTATATAAAATTGATAAAAGTACATTCGCTATTCAAAATAAATGGATAAACATTAATCATTCTATCTTAGATTTTCTATTAATTACATTACATAGTTTGTACTGCACAAAGTGTTTAAAATTTACATAATTTCGATCGCTTTATTCTCACTTAAATTAATACGATTTACAAAATCCACAAAACAACTCGACCATCGTTATTGGACCTTCTTAAGTGAAGGTCCACTACCCAGAATATAATGGAGCTTTTCTGTAATAAAATGTTTACTTACAGGAAAACCTGTAAAAATACTTATTAAGAACTTGACGTCGTTGTCCGTCTGCCGAATTATAGTGGTGTCATTATATTATTAATAAAATAATTTATGTTTTAATTTTAAATTATAATTTTCATAGGTTTTCATTAAAAACTATGTTTATAATTTAAAAAGTTACATTATTATATAAAATATTCTACGATAATATCAATAAGTATAATATAATAGTATATTCTGTATAATATATATATAATCAATAGAGTTAAAAACTGAGTTAATATAAAATTCAAATTGGAAAGTTAAGTTAAAAAGTTGAAATCAACTTAATTTTAATTTATTAATTGATTAATGCCCAGCGGCCTCAGCATCGTCAATGTAATGATATGCGAAAATAATTGTCGGTAACTCTGCAGTATTTTAACACAACATCATCGATAAACATAGGTTATAAAAGAAATCAAATTGATTTATTTTGTTGCCAATTTAAGTGCTAAGAGCCGTTTTGGAAAAAAGCCACCATCGCGTAAAAGTTTTTGAGACAATCTCATTACGAGTGTTAAACATTAATTTATTATTTAAGAAAAACAATTGCTTCTCACACAGTGAAAAGTTTACAATAATTGAGAGTTGCATATTTTATAATATTTAATAGAAATCTTAAATAATCCATGAAACTAAACCAATACAGAATGTTAGACAGAAGTGTTTTTAGAAAATATTAATTGTGACATATTTTTTTGACGTTTCAGTTAATATAAATATAAACGCATACATTCATAAATTTTATGTTTACTTGAATAAAAAATAAAAATAATACTCTTAGTTGCCAGTACGTTTGCATCAGGTAGGCAAACGGCCGTAATCCTTTAACTAATCCAGTTGACTCCCCTTTTTCTTCGTGGGGATGTGAAAAAAGAACGTTAGCTATAAAACACGATTTTTTAAACATTAAATATATATAAAAAAAAAAATTTATTATTAAACCAACTTTCAGTATTAAAAATAAAACAAACCGGAAATTGCACATTGAAAATGTTTTTCGTGCGTCATATGTTTTACGTTATATTAAAAAAAAAAAAGTTTAAATTAAATTTCACCATGAAACTTTTAACAAATCGTTTTGTTTATAACATAGTATTACAACGTATAATTTATTCTATTCATAAAATAGCCTTTAATTGAATAAAATTTGAAAATCTCAAGTATATAATATGGAAATTTAAAATTTTACCACCACTACAATTAAATAAATCTAATCAATTCTTTTATTGTCGTACGAACAAATAAACATTTAAAAATCAATTCTAATATTATGACACTGAGTTTATTTATTACTTATAATATGAAAAAAAAAAAAAAATTAAACATCAATGTAAATACATTAGCTTCTTCGTTTCATTCAGAATCTATAATACTATCATTATAACGCCCGTTTTACCTTCATTAATTGAAGGTACTATTGCAAAAATAGCTTTTATACAAAGGAAATAGAAAGTTATACTGTTAGTTACTTCAATTTACCATAGTAACGTAGTGTCGACAATCATGTATTAAAATTTAACGCGTCGCACAAACACATGGAAATAATGAAACTTAATTGGAAAATCTCCATCGATCGATTGAATACATAATGAATTCGGTTTATTTGAACGCTGCCATTATTAAAAGATAATACAAAGTGGCAGGTTGGCACCTGCATTATGTAGCTTTGGTTCTGGGAAAGGAAAATAATAATTTCATTTTCAATGAAGTGCCTATAAAACTGTTATTACTTTTTTTTTTCTTTATCAGTTAATACATTTATAACGCAATTTTTATTCGTGAAATCGTTGTTTTTTCCCGTATAGTTTTTAAGTGAAATTATTTTTAACACAGCCATCGTAACGAAAACGTCATTATGAGTATTATCAAACAAGAAGTTCCAATTATTCGTTCACCTTTTTTTTTTTTCAATTTATCAGTAATGGTTTTATTTTTTGTTCCTTCTCGATTCTGAAAGCAGCTTTACCCGATCACGATTTATTTCCCCATGATTTATATCAAATTGTAGTCAATCCTTTGCTTTTCATTTACTTCGTAAGATTGTTTCTCTCCTTTTTCGTTTCTCTCTTACGTGAGCATAATATGTCGTGTTTGTTGATTTTATTTCAATAAAATTTTGTTTAACTGAAGATTTTAATTATTCGGTTCAGACCGCAACGACAAAACATCGTGTCTCGTGAGAATTCTTAAAATTTGTGCTCTCTCTCCGATTTATACTCGTATTGTTTGCTCCATCCTTTTCTCGTGCACTTGATTGGTTTATAAGCGTAAAATGAATAAATTGAACATTTAAATTATCATGCCAAATCCATTGTGTACCTGTTATACTTATTTTTTACAATTTTCTACATCGCTAATCAGCGTCATAAAAAAATTAATCAATTTCGTAGTAATTTAATAGATATTTAAATATCTCTGCTCTTTAAGTTGAATAACTGTTTGATACGCACTGCTGAGGAACATATTAATATGATCCAGATATTAAATGAAAACACGAAGGAGAAACAATGTACGTAATAATTACAAATCCAAATGTTTGTGTATCAAATAAACCCATAAAATATGTAATATGTATATTCATATAATTTAAACATATCTGAGATATTTACTGTAAGTTGTAAAATATTTGAGTAGCTTTTGCATCGGCATGGCGGGCGTTTTCGTGTATACGTTAATTATTCGCGAGATGTAGGTAGTATTTAAATCGTAAAATTATTAGCGAATGATTGAATGGAATGGTAATAACATAACCGTGGAACGGATAAATTAAATAAATTTTGTTTTTATTTTAAGCTGATTGAAATTATAAAAGCTCACGAGTGTTATATGTGCATAAATTTGCATAAATCGAATAGCTAAATACGTTTATGAAATTAATTCGATGACTATTTGAAATTATTTAATACGTGTTAGAAAATATGGTTTTTAAAAACATTGTTTTTCTAAGGAACAAAGTGAGAAATGCATAATGACTGTATAACTTATGTTACTAATACTCGTTGATTATCATCAAAGTCTGTCTAGAAGAAATGGGAGCCTAGTGCATAGCTTAACTCTAGTGGCCCGTATTTATACACTCGGTTTATAGAGTGTATATCATTGTTAATCTTTTCCATCAATTAAATTAATTTGAATCAAACAACTGAAATGCTAGCGTCTTCAATAAAACTAAAAAACTTTATCAAGTGCCTGACCAATCAAATATTTGTATTAATCTCATTATAGACAAAGCGTTTTTTTTTTATTACATTTACTCGAAGCACCAAATTTAATCGTTTTATTAAAAGAAATATTAATCGTTTCTTTGAAATTCAACACATCCACCAAGAGTATCTCACTCGGGGAGTAAAAAATATCCATGATACGAAGTATCATGACCGATTATCGTGCTTATTTAAAAACGATTTCATTTGTTAGGTAATGTACCTATATCACCTTGTTTCTTAAACACAAAATAACTATAAAATTATCTAAATATCAAATAGTGTAATTTACAAAAGATGAACTAGGCTAATAACAGTGTTAAATTTGTGGAGCTTCAAAATTTTGATGACCAAGTACACTTGCATTAATCAGAGCCAAATTATCATGTTTTTTTTTTTCAATTATAGCCATAGGCGGCACTTGGCGTTAATTTCAGGGTGGGCAAACATTAAATATAAATATAGTAAATTTCTCAAAATTAAATTTCATCCTTTGTTAAATTTTTTCAATTTCACTTTGGGAAATTTTTTTTAGACTCTTCAGGTCAAATGACAAAAATAATAATAATTTAAATATTAAAAAAAATATAAATATATACTACAATATGTTTTATAGTAAAGATTTTTATTAAAAAAAAAAAAAAAAAAA
>JAIPRM010010595.1:0-13637 GCA_025469315.1 Stegophylla sp. TES_Ste_2020
AATTTTCAATTTTACGGAAATTGCGGTAATTGCATATTTTGCCGTTTTTTGAAAATTTTTTTTCAGTTTTTTCGCATTATTAAAAAAAATATTGAGAAATTTGAAAAATGACTTCTCAAAAGTACCAACTAGATCCGATTTTGGATCTATAAAGTTACTGATCGAAACTTTTGGACCGGTGGTTCTATACGAAAAAGTGTTTACAGAGAAGAAGAAAAAAAAAATAAACATCATTGTAAAAACATATGCTTCTTCACTAACGTTCAGAATCTAAAAGACAAAATAATTACCGTGTCAATTTTTTAAAGCTAAAAAAATTTAATTTCTTACAAATTCGCCTCTAATGATATATAACATAAAATTCTGACATATTTTTTAAAACATTAATTTTTGGTGTTTTTTAATTATGCCCCTCCCTGATAAAATTCCTGCAGGAGCCCATGTATCTATCCAAATAACACGCTTTTGCTTGTGCGTAAAATCTCTGTTTTCGTAGTTTTACTTTTTAATATTTACTGTACGGGTTAAACAATATTCATCTTTTGTTCTCTTTGTCTTTCACTCTCATTCTCTCAATTTCGAGATATTAAATAAGCAATGTAATATTTTGATAAAATTCGCCAACATAAACTTGAAACTTTGAATTCCCGTCTCATTCCCTTTAGGGGATGCATTCTCGGAAAATTCTTGCTTAGCGAATTCCTACGTATTGTTAGGAATCTACTTGCGTAATTTTTCACTTTTCATTCTTTTTCCCTTTAAAGAAGGGAATTTTTAAGAATGCCCATACAATATTTGACCCTGTGTAATGCATAAACAAGAATTTTCTTTTCGTTTGTATAATACATAAAAGACTATAATCAAGAGCGCTGTTGCGCTATTGCAAGAGTTTCGCTTGTAAATAATGGGTGTAAGTTTTTTACTCGTTTAAAAATACCGGACAAACTTTACACCATAGGTTCCGTTCATTATTTAGATGGGATACCCGAAGAGGACGTGTTGAATTTCAAAGAAAATTTTCTTTAATAATTAAATTCTGAGCAAAAATTCAATGTGATAAGCAGGATAAGTTTGCTGTCAGTTTTATATCGAGTAAATTGATATCGAGTGTAAAATAAGTTTACTGATGTAATTACAAAGATTTCCAAGTGAATTTTATTATTCGTAAAAATTATTAATTTTAATGTATTTCACCTAAAAAGCATTAATAATTCGAACTAAATAAAACTACTGGTGTTATTATAAATTTATAAATAGGTTATATATGACGAAGTTTTTATAAAGTGTTAGATTCTTAAAACAATACATTTTAATTCCAATGATATAAAAACGGGAAAAACTTTTGATTAATTTTTTATTTTTAACTACAGTCATTTGAGATTTCACGATAAATTTAATCGCTTATAAAAAAATATTCATCAGACCATTTTTGCTAATAAAAAATTTAGAATTTAATAAATCATTGTGATTAAATGATTTATTTATTAAAATTAATTTAACAAATCATTGTGTGACTTGATCGAAAACATCGTTTTATAAGGTTTCTTCGTACGAGCAATTTTCATTGGTTTTTACGGAATATTATTAAGTTATTATTAGTATAAACTAATTATTCTAGTTTTATTATAATATTATAATTTTTAAAGTTTTATTTTATTTTTAAGTGTGTTTTTTGTGATTTATTATTTATGATGCATTTATATTTCTATGTCAAATGTCAATTAAAGATACGAAGAATAAAGCAGTTTCTGTTTTTTTCCAAACACTTTCACTGATAATTATTTTCCTAAAAGTAATGAATCAATATCAAATAAAAAAAAATAAAATACACTTAATTATAGACAAAAAAGCCATAACTCGCACCACGGATAATCTTCACTTCTCGGGTCAAATACTTTTGGTGGGTGTGTAATACACATAAATTATACTGTGTATAATTTTAAAGAAACCAGGCTTTATTCTAAGAATTTTTTCCAACAGCTTATAAATAATATTTTTACAATGACTTGAGGGGGAGGTGGGCAAAGCTCTTTATAAAAAAAAAGCTGTCTACCTGCTTTTTTTTAAATTTAATGAATAATAGTTTTAAAATATTTATAATTAAAAACATATTTTCATAAGGTAGGGAGAAGGATTTTCGATTCTATTATAAATATGTAAGAAAAAAGCTTTTTTATATTATATTGAGTCGTTTAAAAATGTAAGATTTAATTACACTGCGCACCCCTATACCGATATACATAACTTAAAAAACAACAAAGCATCCTAAACTGTATTAATGAATATAATTTCACTTATAGAATATTTTATCTCGCTTGATCTGTTCTTTAGTAAATACGAATAATACAAAAATCGTTGACGATCGTTTCCGGCATGGATTTATAAAAACAGTAGTTTTTTAGTGTTTAGGTCGCTTATAACTTAAAAGTAAATAAAAGTTATCTAAAACTAGCTGGCCTAGTGGCAATAATGAATTCAGCATAACATTCATTTTAACACGACATCAATTTTTTTTTTTTTTTTTTGACCAAACATTAGATAACATATAAACACTTGGTTTTTTCATTTATTAGAATAATATATCGATAGCCTAATTAAAAAATCTCATAAGACTAAATTTTATGAAAATGAGATAATTATTCTATCTAATGGTGTAAAAGGCACCAACAAAAGTCATAAAATATAATTAAAAATACGAATCCTAGAATTAATACATCAAAATGTAATGCAAAATCTGATAGTTTGTTATTTTCCGTTCATTAATTTTATCCTACTAAGATTTTTGCTCCACATGTATAATTTCAAATATGTGATTACAAGGTTTTCTAATTAGGCCATCCATATAATATTATGATATTGAACATAAATACTGTAAAGAAAATTTTATTACATATCTCAACTCTCAAGTGCACATATTTGCTAAGTCAACTGATTGACATATAGTTTTGATGTTTTTATAAATCTGTTGTATTATTTATTTTGAAATCGATTTAATTAATTGTTTCTAAGATTTTAAAGAAACGTTATATCATTTCTTCAATAAAACCATTCAGAACAAAGGAAGTTAATAATATAAAAAGTCGGACATACTTCGCACGATGGATGAAGTTAATATAAAGAACAAAAATAGTTGTCATTTTCAACACGCCCACTAAGAGTATCTGACCCGAAGAGCGAAGAATATCCGTGGTGTGAAGTATGTCCGACTTTCTTGTCTATAATTTACTTTATATTACTTTTTTTATCTAATAAATAAAGAAAAAGGGGAAAAAATTAATGAAAAAAACAGTGTAAGAAAAATATCCAACTGTTTTTTCTTATGCCAAAATGTTTCCCGTATTATTGTTTATCTATGTTTAAATTTTCATAAAGTTTGATTTTATTGATGATGGTTTTCGAGTCTTTTTGTCAAATATATTATATAGATCTATAGTAAAGAAAAGAAGAAGTTATTTTAACGCGACTAGGAATAAGGCATACCAGATACACACACGGTTATCTTATGAGCAAAGAAGACCCTACTGAATGCATAATATATGGAGTTCAGCTTACAGTAAAACATCTTCTAACCCGGTGTAGACAAACAGAAGAAATAAGAGTAAAATATAACGTCTCAGAACACCTACATCAAACACTAGGATAAGATGAAACCACCAACAAGCAAGTCCTTTAATTTATTGAAGAAATCGGTATAAACAACTTATTGTAATTAAAATATATATAACACGTATCTAACCTTAACACATATTAAATTATAATTGTAAATATTTATCAAAAAATGTAATGTCAGCCTATTGTCTAGAAATCGAGGCTTATTCTAATAGAAAAAAAAAAAAAAAAGATTTATAGTAACGACACTGTTACAATATTTGAATCCAACATAATTATTTATTTATATATCATAATGTAAAATAAGTACCAATAATTTTCAAATTGGAATTTTTATGAGGATAACATGAAATTTAATATAAAAAGCACACTACTGTATTAAAATATTAGTGTGACGGGTTGATTATTTCGTCAATGGTCCATATTGAAGTATATATTAAAATTATTAAATAACAGAGAAAACTGTGATACGCAAAAGCTATTATTATCTTCGTATATAGTAATGTTGATGTCACGAGGCGGTTGTGTGGTTGATGGTCTAAATTGAGCCGAGTAGACGTATGACATTCAGTGAATTACCCACGCTGCATTATTTTGTATATTAAAATAAAACTGAAGGTAATTCACTAATTTTATTGTCATACGCAAATCTTTTATTATTTATTGTTTATTGCGTATACGCTAAGTTATCAGGTGAGTTTTATAATATTAATCAGATTAAAATAGAAATACACTCTCGGCGAAACCCAAAAGCGCAAATGGTCTATTATTAGCAATAGCTCGAAAACGAGAAATTGATTCGTGATTTTGTAGCTTAGAAGTGTAAAAATTCAATAATGAAAATAAATTTCATTATTGCCTGGTAAAATATTGCACTCATTGTACGTTGATGCTTCAGTTCAATATTTGAAGCTCATCATATTTATTTCTTTGATACTCTATACTGTAATTTTTCAAAGTTATTTTTATACTTTATCATAAAAACTTACAATGATCGGCGGAAAACGATAATTATTTATAACTATACGATGCTTAATAGAACATACACATCTGATAATTATTGTAATTTAAAAATTATGTATTTTCAATGAGTTTTAAATGAAACATATGCGTCTGGTTAAAGCTGGAATAGGAAATTTATTTACTTTTACGGGTTCTTAAAAAGACAATTTTTTTTTTTTTTTTGCTCTTGATTTATGCTTCTGGGTTTCAGCATCTTAATAATAAAAAAAAGAGAAAGTTTTTGGTTTTTATTTAAACACTAAAAAATGCATAGTAAATAATTAAGATTGTAAGCGTAATAATTTATATTTATATAATTCAATTTTTTAAATAAGCTTATTCTACTAAGAGTATATATATATATTATCATATTATATTATTATTTGTACATTACATACGTCCAACATATTAACACTAATATAGATATATGTATATTTATATTATTATTATTAATTTTTTTTAAATACACTTATTTGTATGTTTACGTTTACCTACACTTAATTCACGTGTAAATTAAGAGTAGTCGTTAGTTAATAATACAAATTATGTAAAACTAAAGAGCAAAAAAAAAGTACAATGTAATGTATGTACATAGAGTTTTACAAAATATAATCTAATATTATCATAACTAAAAGGAATGAAAGACAATTTTCGTTTTTGTCACGATTCCATTTTACAATGGTTTAATAATTATTGTTTGAATACCGGATGAAATTCAGTTTTGTGACCATTTACTACTTTGTCGAGGGTCTTTAAACAACTACCTATATATTTAAAAACTACTTACAATAATTGTACTTAAATGATTCAAAATGATTAATAGTTATTATCTGCAATCATTTGATCATTACACCATAATGCAAAAGTGTAACGAAATACGCGGACACCAGTGGCGTATATAAGGGGGATGCCCATATTGCCACAGCACCCTCCGAAATTTTGTAAAAATTGATATTCAAAATTTTCCTGTTATTAATAATTTCCTGCCGTCTTTCGATACCATTATAATATATTAAAATGGCTAATTGACGGTAATTTAATGATAATAGTATAAAATTGTTTTCTGTCTATGAGATTTTTTTTATTTTTGTTTATTATCCTGTTATAGCCCTCCCCGAAAATATACGCTACTGGCGGACACCGAATCCAAATCCTTTAATTACAACAAGATACTTTCGTATCATACTTCACGGGCTTCCGATAAAAATATGCTATTTGGTAATTTTATGTACAGCATCTTTTGGTCTTGTAATTATTGCCAAATCATTATTATTAAGTAAAATACAAAAAGCAAAAACAAAAAATGCTGTGTATTGATAAAAATTATGAACTTGTACAGACTTTATCATTCGTAACAATGTACAAAAATCTACCACTTAATTGGTATTAATATTGCTAAAACTGATTAAAATGATTTTTCCTATTAGAACTAATAATTACCTATAAAATACACTCACCCACTTAATTGGTATTAATATTGCTAAAACTGACTAAAATGATTTTTCCTATTAGAAATAATAATTACCTATTCAATAACATATTTTATTTTTTCCGGACTAAAAAATGCTATCTATAACATTTTTTGTTCTTTAACACGATTTTCAGATAAAACTATATCAAAAATTTAATTAATTTCGAGTACTTTAACATGATTATACTGTTTTTTTTTTTTTTTTTTTAAACAACTTATTATCTGTTTGACAAAAATATGATGAACAGATTTTATCTGATTGAATATATTACTTAAAATCGCTCTCCTGCACAATTACAAAAACATTTAATAGCACTTTTTAACAGGAGCCCGTGACTTACAATTTCATTCAGCTGGTAAATTAATAATATTTTATTCAAAATAAAGACAATTATCTTATATACGTGTTAACGATTTGCTAGTAAATTGTGTCCGTCACACACGTCGTATGAAGCCCAATCACATTTATAAGTAAACAATTGTTTTTTTTTTTACAAAATCAACAAAAAAAATATTTTTATGACACCATCACTGATTTTCCCCCTGTGCAGTATCATAAATCTCCCTAGGGGAATTTCCCACCAGTTGGAAATCACTGTCTTAAATGTATGTTGGAGACGGGTAGCCATTGTGCTTCTGACCATTCATGGTGAAAATGACAATATTGATTCAATATTACCCAATAATTGTCAAAATCGCCATGGACGGTCAGAAAGCTATTTGAATTCAGCCGCTCACAAGTTTCACACCATAGATATCTTCAACTCTGTTAAACCACAGAATAGGTGAAATCAGAATGGAAACTTCTGGCCCCCGAATTTTACTCCTCCATTTTGAAAGGGCTCATCAGCGTTTCCAGATAGCAAAGAAAAATATTTACAATATTTATGTGATATTCGGTGACACTGTTTTTGTAAGCAAACCGTTTAAATTTTTTAATGTTTTTTCACAGAATAGGTATTATCATTTATCACCTAAAAACAACCTAAAAAGTTAACCGCGGTTTTGTTTTGATGCCTGTCGGTAAACATCATCAGACAGTTTGAATCACGCACGTATCCAGGAACTTTTTTTTTTGGGGGGGGCGGGGGGTTCAACAAATTTAAATTGTTGAATTTCTTAAGTTTCAAATTGTGTAATAAGCATAAAAAAAATAATCAATCGTCACTATAATGATTAACAACATTAACATTATTAAAGTATATTTTATTGTTTTGTTATGTAAAGTAATAAAATTTAAAAACAAAAATACTTTTATACTGTTAATCAAACATTTAAATATTATTATAAAAATACAAGGAATCCTGAGTTAAAATAGTTATAAAATTTGAATAAAATGTATTACATATGTATGTGTATAGAATATAGATATATATTAAAAATAATTTTACAGAACTAAATCTATCTTTCTTTTTTTTTTTAGCCAGTTGATCCAACACTCTTTCATGATTAATTTCAATTTTTCTATGAATATTCATCTGAACTAATTCATTTAAACGGTTTTCTGACATGGTGTTTCTAAGATAGGTTTTTAAGCGACACAATGTCGAAAATGACCTTTCTGCTGTAGCTGTTGTAATAAGTAAAGTTGCTAAGATTTTTAAAAGTGTGTAGACATTTGGAAAGTCGTTTTCATTACAATTATTTAGCAATTCTAATACATTTGATGAAATTTTAGATATATTTTGTAAAGTAGTCCACCATAATTTAAGTTCTGCGATTACTACTAAAGAAGAAAAAGATGGTAATAATTGTGAATATTTTTGTACTAAATATGTCATGTCATTTTCAAAAGTATCCAGAATATCATTTTCTTTCGTCGGAAACAATAAATTAAAGCTCTTCAGCAATGTCTTATGCTTTAGTAAATGACTACTTATCATTGATATAAAACTATCCAAGTATGGAATAAATAATTTCTCTTGGTAATATTCCTCGAGCGTGGTTACATGAGTATTATCTCGATGTACTTTTTTACTACCTAACACGACGAAGCAAAGTCATATTAATATTGGAGTTCTTACAAAATGTTTCTGCTCTTTTAAATATAATTTTAAATTCTTTTTCTACATTTTTTCTTATTTGTTTTAGAACATTTATATAACTATTAGCCATGTTAATCACAATTCAATTGTTTGTAAAAGTTTACTTAGCGGTAAACTAACAGCAAATACTGTTGATACTATGTTTATAGTAATCTGGAACTAAAGTTATTTATAAAAAATTGCAGTTGGTTTGCTTATGAAGACGTATTTTTATCGGTCCAAGTGCTGATTTTTTCTAAAGCATCAATCACAGCATCTTGTAATTCTAGGTAAATTATTACTGAGTCATGACGTTGAACGTTGAACCCAATGTGTAAAGCATAATTATTATTGTTTTAATTTTGTATGAGATGAAGTAGGTACAACATTTTGAATTGATGAAGTAAAAATATTTTGTCTTTTTGGAGAGTTGAAGAAATTATAAATTGACTCAATATTTCCTAAACAATTCCTTATTGAAGTAATATTACATGCATCAGAAATAGCGAGATTCAAACTACGCGATGCGCAATGTACATATATTGCTAATGGACATTTTTCTTGGACATAAACATGAGCACCATGAAATATACCACTCATTGAGGCTGATCCATCATACATCATACCCTTGGCCAATAATATAGGTATGATCTATCCCAATCAAATCAAGAGAAGTTAACAGAGTGCTAGCAAGACCTTTGCCTGTGACATCAGTTACCGGAACAAAAAGTAGAAAGTCTTCATTAATTTGACCACTATTAAAATATCTCGCACACAACGAAAATTGTTCGATACCAGATATATCAGATGTTTCATCTGCTAATATCGAAAAACATTTTGCTTCATTAATTTTACAGACTATTTTTTTTAATATAATGTCCCCACATATTGAAATTATTTCATTACTAATTATTGGACTTCTACAAGAAGCATTTTTAGAACATGTTTCAAAATGCGTTTTTAATGTTAAATCGCCACTATTAGCTCGAAATCTCAACAATGAACGAAAATTTCCATCATTTTCAATAGGCTCTGTTAAATTCATAAGACCACTATCTCTAAGATCTCTTAAAGAAAGATTTTGTCTGTCACAAAAAATAATTGTTTCAATGATAGGAATAAAATTTTTTCTATTTTCAATTATATTAAGTTTTATTCCCGAATCTATTTGAATATCTATAGGATCGACATTTTTTCTAAGATTTGTTTGGCATATGTTCCTTTTAGAAAACAAGTTTTATGATATTCACAATTTGTATGATTATTAAATACTTCAATAGCATCTTTCCGGTTTTTAAAAGGTATTTTTACCAAATTACCAAGAGTTTGTTTACCAACTCCTCCACCCTCTCCAGCAAAAAAAACACAATATTTGCAATACGCGCCATCGTCTTTTTCAGAATATGCCTACCAATCCCATCTTTTTAACCATCACTGTTAAAATTTTAAATTTCTTTTACCACTACTTGGAAAGATTTAACTATCGTCTGGTACCCAAATATCTGAAAGTATACTACATGATGACTTTTTATTGATAATTTCTCCTATATCTGTCGATCGACAAGTTATTTCTTTTTCAATTGTTTGAGCAACGGGAATCTTATCAATAACATTATTATTTGAAGTGCCTGTTGATTTTTTTGCTTCTGGTAAAAAAAAAAGAATTGATTTTTCTTGATTATTGAGAATTTGCCTACAATAATAATAATAATAATTTAGGAAATCAGTAAAATAAAATTTCCAAGATACCTAGCATAATATTTATATTATGCATAATATGTTAGTTAATATTTAGGTATAAAAGTATACCTAACTGTTTAAAAACGAATTAAATACATTTAATCTGAATATTGAAGCCAAATTATTTATAAATCCTAGACAGAATTGCATTCACATTATTTTGTAAGTATTGTAAATTGTAATCCTCTATTATCTCTATTAACTTATAAGAATACAGTCAACTTACGAACATAAATATTGAATGTAATTTTAGTTCACTAAAAATACTTAAAAAATCTTTTTCAAAATTTCTTACCATGATGAAACAGGAAACGTCGAAACACGAAAGGCTGAAACTTCGTCACGCATCAAGAGAACGGCAAGAGAACGAAAATTTTACATTACGAGCATCTAAATGAACGAGCCTCATACTTTAGACTTTTTATGTAGGTATAATATTTTTTAAACGGCCCGTCGTAACATCTATCGTTAAAAATCGGATGTCATAATCGGTTGAAAGGGGCGTTGTTCGTCGTAGATAATAATTATGTAATATTTTTTTTTTAAGTCATTCGTCTGTTATTTATTTAATATTATCTGAATTTCACTCACTTTGAGCCGCTGTAATTGATTCTTATCGGCAGTTGTCGTGTTATAGTTAGGTTTAATGGTTGAACATGTCGGAAAAAATACACGTTTCTTTTCAAAGTCTCTTGACGAACGCAATATTATCTAAATTTAATTTTGAACATAGCCACTTTATCGTAAAATATATCGTTAGACCGTTTCAACGATTCGATTAGAAATTGTCATTGTGCAATCCAAGATAATAATGTATTGTGAGCAAGCCCGAATACCCCGACTATAATATACTCGTAGTTTTAACTTGTAATATAATATTATTATATTACAACTACAAGTTAAAAATAAATTTTTATATTATGATTTTCAAGTCAAAAATATAATAATATGTAATATAAAAATGTTAAAAAAATCTATTGATTTATAAAAATTCATCTACTTATTTCAGGTTCTTAGGGGAAAGTACTAACCCCCAAAACCCACCCCATGGATACGCCACTGCCTTATTATTAAAAAAATTATTGTCTGATAAAAATGAACAGTTTCCTTTAAAATATTTTATTTTTAAAAACACACTTAAATTTTGTTGATAGTTGAAAATTTAAAAAGAAAAATTAAGAAAATGTATATTTATTCAGTGCTATCAGTTATTTAAATAATTCGTGATATGGTGTGTTCTGAATACTATAGGAAAACTACAAAAAGAAATCGAACAGTATATTCCCACGGGTGCATTTATGTTCTTCACTCCTTGAGTATGACTTGATGAGTTTGTCTCTTCACCATAAGCGCAACTAGGACAAAGTATTTTGGGGGGCTAAAATGATTATTTATTGATTTAGCCCCCGCAAAATACATTAACCTTTGGCAATTTTCAAAAAATCTAGGGGGCTATGAGTAGTTTTGAGGAGGCTTAGCCCCCCTAAGCCCCCACCTAGTTGCGCCTATGCTCTTCACTCTTCCACATCACAGAACACATCATCATTTTATAATATGAAATTCTCTTTATTTTCTTTATTTATATTTCGATATAATCATATCATTATAAATCAATCATATATTTATAATCGTTTAGAGATAGATTTTCTATGAAACTTATTGTTAACTTACACGTAAAATAACGTTCAATCAAAATCTCATAAAATTATAGACATGTTTTTCGTCAATAGATTACTTACATATTTTTTAAACTGTGTAGAATTTTACAAAATTAGGGGTGGCTCAAATTTTCTGGAATCGTTTAAAATTTGATCAAATGAGTTATTTTGGTTATATGTTCAAACAGATTATATTGACTCTTTTTATGGTAAAATTGTATACAAGCTATCTCAAGTTATAGAAAGTATAGGTACCTATAGTAAAAGAAAGTATATTATCTATTTTTTTGTTTAAATCAATTGAGTAATTTAAAATTATTAGAAACACGGCTAAATTCATCGTTCTTATGAATTCATATATAAATAATGTAATGAACAATACATGTCATGAATTATTCTGTTTTAAAATTTTCAAACATTCTCAGTATAAAATTGACAATAATTGTACTGCATAACTGACCGAAGCTCCAAGTTTATTGATTTTTTTTTTTATTATTATTTTCATTGTTTCTAACTGAATTATAATATAACAATGAAATTTCTATCACATTATATTATATAAACTTAAAATTAACGATTTTAAGAGATTGTTACAATTCATAACCTTTTCTACATCTAAGGCATGTTATAAAGAAAAATTTGTTTCTTACAAGGAAATCCATAGGTGTACATATGTGTAGATAAGGGGGTACAAATTCAATTAGAGTTACAATTACAGATATAAGATTAATATAAATAATAATTTATTATAAATATATTAATAACACAATATAATAATAAAAAAAAAAATGGTTACAATGGTGATAAGTGATTATTTTTTAATACAAATGTGATATGAGGAACATTTTTTTACTTCGATATATATATTCTATTGTGAAGGGGCGAGGATTTTGCTCGAATTTTAGTGTTTTTTTGCAATAAAAAAAATTCCTTGGGTAAAATTTTAGCGCTCCAGGTGTATTTCCCCGTGCCAAAGGCCTAAAATAGGCACTATTTTTTATCCATGTCAACCCATATTCAAATCTCTTTCATCATTAAACCCATTTTAATTCTGAAAATTCAATTTTTTTTTTTTTTTTTTTTTTTTGTCTTCATACCTAGAATTTATCAAAAAATTTAAAACTTCAACTTTCCCCAAAAATTTTTTGGGCGTATTATGTAAAGGTAAAATCTATTAAAATTTGATCATTTTTAGATAGCACCAAGTATTTAACTTATTGCGTTTGAATGGTCTTTGCATGAGCTCTGAATTACAGATGTTAAAAATTGTAATTTTTGTTAAGTCGTACTTTTTTCATTTTTGAATTGACTATTTCAGTTTCTCAATTTTTTTAATGACTCAAAAATTTAATTATAATAATAATAGTTCAAACTGTTCTAAGTGTATATAACAATATTTATCAAAAGATTTTCTTGGGAAAACCTCAAATTACCTTTTACGACACATTGATAATCGAGTAGTTTGCTTAACTAAAATTATGAAAGTAGACAAAAGTACATTCAATTTGGTTGCTGGAAGAAGTCTCTAAATTTTCTAGTCTCTAGAACTAGAGAAATGATAGTTTAAAAATTGTTTTGTAGATTTCCTATAATTTAAGATATGAAATCTGTAAATTGGCATTTTTGCACTTTTTAAAAACTAATGTAGAATGTATAATAATGCTATTTTACAGATATTACAAAGCGAATTTAAAAAAATTTACTGAGCTCTCTTTAAACTATCATAATTCTAGAGCACTCTTCTACAAGCAGTCATATTCAATGTATTTTTAATATGTATTTTTTACTTTCATATTATTTAATAAAATCTCTTAAAAAAAATTATTATTTATACTTAGAAATTCCTCCAGTTAAATTTTTGAGTCATTAAAGGATTTGAGAAACTGGAGACATAAGTTAAAAAATGTAATAATAATAAACCAACGTACGAATTATTGCGACAACGAAAACTATTGTCCATTTGCATCAGTGGCGTATTTATGGGGGGGGCCGAAGGGGCCCGGGCTCCTCCCGAAATGAAAAACGCAATTATTAAAAATTGTTATTTTTGACATGGAATATTATGTCTTATGGCTGGGAGTTATTCCGAAAATTTGTCGCGACACCGAAAATGTAACCATGACGTCACGAACG
>JAIPRM010010596.1:0-13637 GCA_025469315.1 Stegophylla sp. TES_Ste_2020
GACAATAGTAGGGTTGACGCAGGTTGATTATTGTAGCGCGTAATAATTTTATAAAGATCGACCGTGCTCGGAATTAATGTCACCGAATAATAATAGGCACGTGTAAGTGTATACACTCAATTGTCATATAATAATTATGCATAAATACATATTAATATTACGGCGTCATGAGTTTGATGATGTGCGAAAAAGAGAGACGCCCGAAGACATTAGATTACGTCATAACCCGAAGGAATTTATCGAACATTCGGTGTTTTCCGAATCTAATTGACTACAGATAATATTTAGGCTTAAATGACAAATCTGCTGGTTTCGGCAGGTGTTGTATTCCGACAGACCAAAGTCCTTACAATAATTGTTTTCATAAAGGACCCCGTGCAATGACGTACGAAACCGAATCGTTGAACTTATACTATTCTTTGTATAACAATTATCGCCTATTATAATAATTATATAACAAAATAATCCCATCATTCTTTATTGACACACGTTTATTTTTTATCAAAATCAAAATCAAATTAACAATCCAAATAATACGAAATGCGTTTGATTCGTTTTCTAGAATTTTAGATACCTAATGGACCACTGAAGTTTATAATAATTGTACAATGATGTTTATTTTAGATTTGAGTGAAGCGAAAAAGCTAGTGTTCAAACAATGATGTTTGCTTATTTATTTTTTTTTTTTTTTAGTTTTGTTTTATGTGTACACGTTTTCGTATAGAAATAATTGTCCAAAAGTATCGACCAGCAACTTTTTGAAACCAGGTTTGCCACTAGATAGTACAATAAAGAGGTGATTTTTCGAAATTCTCAATTTTTTCTCAAAATTTGACAAAAAAGACTCGGAAACTTTTCTAATCAAACTTTATGAAAATTTAAACATAGGTAGACAATAGTATGAAAATTTTTTTAGAGCAAAAAAATTTTGAAAATATAAATAAAAAATGTTGAAAATTTTTTCAAACACTTTTTTTTATTCAAATTTTTTTTGTTTTTAATAAAATTGTCTTGTTCTTAAAGTGAAGTAAAGTAAAGTAAAGCAAAGCAAAGCAAAGATAAAAATATATAAAATACGGTATTACGCAACATAATCTGGTTTTTTCCATTTTTACCATGGTTATAATAGTAGTTACCATGATTACCACGGTTACCATGGTCACAATGGCTATTATGGTTACTATGGTCACAATGACCACAATGAGCCCATCAATAGTAATTAAAGTAGAGTAAAGTAAAGTGTAGACAAGAATGTTGGATATACTCCGTACCATGAGTATTCTTCGCTCCTCGGAACAGATACTCTTGGTGGGTGTGTTGAAAATTACAATTGTTATTGTACTTTATATTGAACAAGTATTAATATACTTCGCTCAAAATTCTTTATTGTTTCTTTAATGTTCAATAATTAAGATTAATGAAATTAATAAGGATAATTCTATTAATAAATTGCTAAACATATTCAATATAAATTGACTATTAATGTTCTGTTTAATTTACAGAAATTTATTTCAGATTCTTTATATTGAAGAAATGAATGACCGTTATTTTTTAAACTCCACGCACCCACCAAAAGTATATTATTGATTAGGGTATCTTATAGGTTACTTGATATTCAGTCGGTCAGTTTTTAAATTTCTATTTTTTTTTTTTTACTTTTCACAAACGATTTTGAGCGCTGAAATAATATTTTTGCGAAAATAATGATTTTTTATCTTCATAATATTATTGTTTTAACCGTATAGATTATTATAATGAGACGGGGAATTAATACTAATAAATTATTGAATAATAAAAAATACTATAGCTTTCTCACTTCACTTAAAATCCAAAAAATGTAAACATTTAAAACATTAGATAATAATCATACAACACCGATTTTAAGTAAGTTTGAAGTTAATAAACAATACGTTAAACAGCCTTCATAAGTTTTAAGTAGTATTTATTTATTTTTTTAACCAATGACCACGAGAAACTGGTTGTCCATTACGTCCTCGATCATCATTTATTTATCATTATTCACCATCATCGTTTATTAATTGAAATAAATACCTACTAATATAATGTCCTCTTTTCGAGTGACCGCGAAAGCGCATACAATTAAAAAGCAGTACTGAGTTATATCATGTTATACAATACATATTATTGTGTAGTTCAATGATTATTGTAAATACTTATTGTTTGTAAATCAAAACAACAATTCACACACCGATTAATGAAAAATATAAACGTGAACTTAATTTACTTAATGTTGATGAATGTTTTTTCAAGTATTAAAAAATGCTTTATTCGATTTCTGAGTATCTTTCACGTGGACTTGACCTTTGCAGTTTGTTTATGTGCAATTCAAAATAATTTGAATTTATAATTATCATGTAAGTGTTTTCTCCTGTTTTTTTTTTTTCGAATTGTATTTGAGCTATGCAAAATAAATTCAAATTTTACAAGTCTTTATAGCAGAAAATGCAATTAAATTGTTCAGTGGCTATTAGTTGCGTAAAGTTTGAGAGTGTAACTTTCAGTGAAAATGAGTGCTTAGCACGCCTATTATTAGCATGCAGTAGTACTCATGTTCGTCTTCACAGTGTCTAATTAAATCGTCTTGTTAGTCGGGTGAATTGGTGATCGACTTACAAATCTCAACCTGTTTGAATCATGAATCAAAGTTTATAATGTTTATCAAACTGTGGTATAATTAATAATTAAAATAATAAGTAAACTAATAATAAAACAATTTTAAATGTAATTTTCTAGTTTTTAGTCATTGATTATTTATCAAAGGCTATTTTCGTGTTTATAACAGGGATTAAAAACGTATTTTAAAAATCCTCAATAAAGAAAAATATAGTGAAAATTAAAAAGAAACAAAATATCAAAATAAAGAAAAACTATATTCAAAAACGCCAACTGAAAAAATTAAAACATGATGTTTAATTGAAAAATCTAATTTTTTTATTTCATTTTTATTATTTTTTTTCACTTTGTTATATTAAACAAGAAATAAATATAAGGAGCATGATTAGGTTAGGAAATGTTTAAACGAAAAAAAAAATTGGATTCACATTTTCTACATCGCATAAACAAAGAAAAACAATATTGTAATAAAAAGTAACATCAGGAATAATAGTCTACATTATTATATTATACCTATTGTGCAATAGTTATTACTTCATTTTACTTGATAATTTATTGTTTCTACTAAATATGTAGTTCATAATATATTATATGCCCTTTATAATGTTATTATGCTATTTATCTTGAAACAATTTGATCACAAAGAGAATTGTAGCTAAACATTGTAGTTTTAACTAATAATGTCTTGAAAATAATAATCTAATTGATTGTTGAGTTCTAAATTTATACTTTTGTGTACCTTCTTTTGAAATAAAAATCAAAATTATTTTTAAAACAAAGAAAAACAATGAAACGGAGACAATGTATCAAAAAAAGAAAATCTGAGTCACAAATATAAATTTAAAAAAAAAAAACGATTTCAAAAACAAAATTAATTAAAAACCGTTTCAAAATTTTTTTTTTAAAACGTAAACGTAAATTTATTATAACTACGATCGTAAAAACATATTATATGGTTAAGGCATTTTCTTTGGTATTTTTTATCGTCCTGGTCGTATAATACGCACATAACGAGTACTCCTCTTGTGCATTATTCACAGGACACGCCAAAAATCGACTTTGTCATCTTCGTCGTCGTGCGATGGTCGTCATCAACGCAGAGCAGTAGGAGGAGCGTTGCACTGGCCAAAAAGCCGTGTCTATACCAGTGGTTCCCAATCGGTGGTACGCGGACCCCTAGGATAGGGTGACCATACGTCCTGTTTTATACAGGATTGTCCTTTATTTCAGCTCTGCGTCCTGTTGTCCTGACAAACTTCTCTCAGGACGATTTTTGTCCCGTAATTTCAAGTCTGTCCCATATTAATCCCGTTTTTTGACTTACTGTTGATTTAAAATTTTTGAAATGAAATTATTGAATAAAATAATGTAAGAATCTAGAAATCTTTTGGATACAATTAGATCAATTATAATCGTAAAATGAATTAACAAGTTTTTTTTGAAAGTAAAATACACAATATGCATGAAGAAATTTTTAAAAAGTATCAATTTAGTTTCATTATGTTATTTTATGTTTTTCAAAATAGTGTTTTTATGTGTTTAAATTTAATCTATAATAAGTAATTTAAAAATTATACTTTTGTCACAATTCAAAAACATATATAAATGTAATAAATATTTATTTATTTAAAACTATTTTTAAAAATATTTTTGTCCTGTATTTTATTTTCTTAAATACGGTCACCCTACCCTAGGAGTCCGTAGATCGATATTAGGGGGCCGCGGCTGTGTTTGTCAGGATGAAACCTGTAGTTTTTATAAATCTTTTTTTTTTGTGAGAAAATATTACAAAAAGGTGCGTTTATTAAAATAAATCATAAAAAAGAATTGATTTTCTTGTTTAAATAAAGTTGAAACAATACACGTATATAGAAAGCGGAAACTTCCACGAACACATTCGTAAAAAGGGGATTTCCGGTTCAATTTAAGTTTTAGCTAAGGGTCCTCGGCACAATGCTAATTGGGAACCACTGGTCTATACTATAATATTATAATAATATTGTAGAGCCCAAGGTAATAACGACGACGACGACGACGACGACGATCAGGGAAACGCGGAACCGGAATCGACGGCCGTGGTAAACATCAATAATAATAATAATAATAATATTTAGAATGATAATATAATATTATCAGCGTACCCGTTGCGCTATACCGGTTAATGCGAACCGAAACGACGAGAAGCCCAACAGCTATAATATTATAGACGATTGTACAACGATAATATTTCTACTCACTTGTTCTACACACACACACACACACACACACACACACACACACAACAATCGCAGACCAAAACGGACAATCGCGTTCACTTGTGCAGTACATCATCGGTCCGCGAACACCGAACACAACAATATCCCGAGTGTACCCGAACGATTTATTATTACTAGGGCCTGGAAGTTCGTGCACTAAAAACTATCAAAATTTCCATGCAAATATGCGCTTAAAATCGCTAAAATATGCATTTATTTAAAAAAAAAAAAAAAAAAAACCGTTAAATTTCGTTTTTTGGTAAAAATAATTCGCAACAATCATTAAATCATATTATGAATACTTTTGGAATTAGCTGTTGAATACTTCCACAAATAATAGTTCATCGGATCTGATGTCAGATTATTCGAGCGACTATTTTATGTTAGGGTGACCATATTTAAGAAAATAAAATACAGGACAAAAATATTTTTCATAATATTTTTAAATAAATAAGTATTTATTACTTATATATATATATATATATGTTTTTGAAACGTGACAAAAGTATAATTTTTAAACTACCTATTATAGATTAAATTTAAACACATAAAAACATCATTTTGAAAAACATAAAATAACATTATGAAACTAAATTGATAATTTTTAAAATTTCTTCATGCATATTGTGTATTTTACTTTCTAAAAAAACCTCGTTAATTCATTTTACGATTATAATTGATCTAATGGTACCCAAAAGATTTCTAGATTATTACATTATTTTATTCAATAATTTAATTTCAAAAATTTCAAATCAACAGCAAGTCAAAAAACGGGATTAATATGGGACAGACGTGAAATTACGGGACAAAAAACGTCCTGAGAGAGCCAAAATAAAGGCCAATCCTGTATAAAACAGGACGTATGGTCATCCTATTTTATACAGACAAATTTTTGAACAAATATATTCTGAAATATGCTCAAAGTCCGACATATTCATGAATTATTAACAAAAAAATAGATATATATCACAAGTAAAATGCAATTTTATTTTAAAATATGCATATTTATGTAAAAAAAAACCTCAAAAAACGCAAACTAAAATTTCATTTTTGATATTGTTAGATTGTGATTCAAATTTGCAGCTCGTTCAACAACTTTTTAATGCACTCAATAAAAACATGCAAATGCATGAGCTTCCGGGCCTTAAATTTATTACTGTATTGTTTGTAATAGACACGGTGCGTTAGTAATACAACGATGTAGTAAAACACGACGAGTGTTTTAATTTTTAAACACGTTCCCCGTGAAATTGTCAAGACCCAATTATTATTATTATTATGAGGATACAATTGTGTTGATTTTCCCGTTAAGTATATACGAATTTATCATTTTACTATAGGTATTATTATTCACACGCGACGTGGCTTCACAAAGTTGATGATTAAAATGTAATTTTTGCACACACAAAGTGAAATAATAATAATAATAATAATAATATACACGCATTCCATTGTGCTCGTACACCACGAGTCGTTTAGCTTAATCGTCCAGTACGGCCTAAGACATAATGTAAATAACGACGACCGACTGTAGTTGTTGTGTAACCTTGAACTGATCCATAAATTTCAATATAAAATCTGTCGAAAATGTGTCATTTAAAATCTAGCGTTAATTCCATTTCAATTTTAGAAGCGGATTTAATTCTCCCCACCCCCTCTGTACGTCACGGTGTGTAAATGTTTGGTTTTTTAACCAGAGTTCAATTTAAAATTCAATGTAATATTATTTGAGGACGTGTAGTCGCAGATGACAATATCGAACAAAATCGAAACACGTAATACATGTTCTGTAGTTTCGTCTACGCTTCCTTCGATTTTATGTGCTTCGTATTAAAAAATGTACATTCACAAAATAATATTTATGAAAGCAGTTACAAACATGGATATTTTTCAATAGGTTTATTTAATTTTTATAAATGAGAATTGATATCTATACTTTACGGAAAATATAACGAAATTAAGTATAAATTAACTCTAAAATTTTACACAAGGTTATTTAAAAATATAGCAAGAGTCAGGTAAAAAAAAAAAAAAAAAAACGTACGTGAGCCACAAGTGGGACGCCACCAGTTGCTCATCCCTGATAGAAATTATCTTAAACAAATTGTAAATTATTCTTGAATTTGTTTACTCGCGGGTTATTTTAATTACAGTTATAGGCCTCTAAAGCTGCACGGCCTGAAATTTTTTTAACACGTGACTGCAGTTCGCAGTGGTATATAATATTATCATTGTGCGCTTCAAATAAATACAGTCGTGATTTCTCTCCGTCGAATATTTTACACGTACGGACATCTGTTTATTTTATTACTCACGATAATAATTTTGAATGTGTAATAATGTAAATAATAACGCTGTCGTTTATTTTATAATATAACGTTCTTTTGATAATATATAAACATAAAATACGCGCAACAATTATTATTATTATACGTTGACCTTGAAATTGTGTACACCTTTTTTAACAGCACGCGACGTCTTCTCCGAATCGCGGAAATTTCACGTCGTCGTCATTCACGCCTCTGCAGCATGTCTGATGAATATTCAACGTAGCAAGTAGAGATGTACACGACGCCGGAGGGCGACCATATTAAACGCGATTTAAATAATTTGTTGACGTTTTTGTCGTCGACGACGTCGGAATCGCATACAGACGTGTCACTCTTAATCAGTAGCAATGGATATGAGAGGACGGCAGGTTACGGAGAGTAGTCTCATTTGTCATCGAGTTATCTCTTAATACGCTCTCTTAATATGTGTATAATATGTATATTTTTTTTTTTTTTTGCAGTTCACGACACGAGAATGAACTACCTACTCGTATTTTTATTTTTAACAACAACGGTCCGTACAACATTCATGCGCGTTAGAGCCCAATTAAATTCTCTTATTTCGTTGTGTCCCGTGTCGTCAACTCGTCATACCCGCGTTACTCATACGAATATATTATAGTGTTTTCCGGGACCTTGAAATCAATTTGGTTTTGTCTCCAACACTTCCGTGCTAAGGGAAAACATAATATCATTTGTTTTTACGAAAAAAAAAAAAAGATATTTTGGTTTCTGAAGGGAAATCAAACGGTTTTACACCGACTTTTCAGGTGATAATCGTATTTTCCATGAAAAAATGTGATTGAAAACAAACGAATATACGGTAGGTTCCATATATTTTAAGTTTTATAAATGATATAACAAGGCGCATTTATAAAAAATTCGGTATATCACATGAAAATCAATAAAGTCGTCGTGTTGTAGCTTATATTGGTTTGTCAGAGAACAATAACGGTATGGCTATGACGTAAAAGTTAAGTCGCATTTTATTAAATGATAATAATTACTAATTAGATATGATATTTAGTAATTATTTATTGAACTGATATCGTTAAGATGATCTTGTCATAGTTACCAAACAGAAAAATCTAACAAGTTGTTCCAAAGTTTTTTTTGGATTCTGAACAGAGCGAAAAGTGGTGCTTTTACAATGACGTTTATTTTAAATAAGTATGACACCAATTCAAGGCACCCTTTCTCAAATCAATTTAATTTTAATTCTGATTGATAGTTGATTACAAATATGTAAAAATACGTAGTTTTATAATACGTAAAAAAGAAATGGTTGGTTTCATAATACGTTACCGACCACGGACTAAGATAAACTTCTCAAGAAATTTCATTCCAAGCTAGAAGTGCGTCCGTATAAAATTTTTGTTTCTTTATTAATTTACGAAAGTTATTGCTATCGGGGTGGGTGGTGAAGCTTCCCACAAGTCTGTGAGTTTTGATAAAATTTAAGATCTTTAATATTTTGGTAATTTACTCCACTGTTTCAACCTAAATTATTTTATTTTTTTAAAGTTTTCGCAATAGTATTTGACAGCACATAGCCATGTCCTCTATCTGGAATTAATGGCTTTGGGGGAAGACTCGAATTTGGGGTTTCAATTTTTTAACGTTAATGGTAGATTACATACAAAAAAAAAAAAAAAAAATACTTCTATTTTTTTTAGTCCACTATTAAAAAATTTAATTCTTATAGTTCCTCCAATGCTATAAAATACATGTACAACGCGTAAACATAGCTAATATCGTACATTAACAATCAATTTTTTGGATCGTAAAACTTTAACCATTGATTTACCATTTATTTAATAATTAGCATTATTTTATTAGTATAATTTAAATATAAGTGATTCTAATAAAAATGCACGAAAATTTTCTAAATTAATTTAAAAAAAAAAAACATAGTGAAAAATAACAATAACAAATTATATAATACATAAATATAAAAATGCTTAAAATAAAAGTAAGCTATTTTGTAAGAAATCTTTTGAATTAAATTTCTCACTTGTCAAGTTGCAAGTAAATACTAAATTGTACTTAATAAAAAAGTCTTAAAAAATAGAATTTTTTAGTTCCATAAATAATACTCATGAGTACATTTGTATCTTAATATCAAGGGATTAAAATTTTAAGAAATAAAAACACAAAAACAAGAAATTTCCTATATTTTCAAAGTTTTATTCTTAGGCTCTTGCCTTGAATGTTTTTAAAACTTTTAATAAGAATTTAGTAGTGGGTGAAAATGATAAATTCTCAGCCCTATTTTTTTATTTGTTAAGTTATTTAAAATACTTAAATCAATTTTTTGATGTGGCATATTTTACATATTTTTGTTAATTTTTCTGTTGTTTTCCCTTACTCTTCAAAAAACAAAAAACTATTACGAATTAAGAAAATTACCTCTTTAAAGTACTAACTAAATGGAATTTTCTTGACTTGTTTAAACTTTGGATCAGTATTTGTATACGTCTTCATACGTAAAAAAAAAAAAACCATACGTCCACACACAGCTTTTTAAACAACTATATTCTTAGCTATACTCAGAATATAAAACCTACCACAAAATTTCAATATTTTTTGTTACTAATTTATGTCATTTTTCAAACTCAAATTTAAAATGTTGAATATCGACTTTATTATTTTCACGTACGCCTGCGTATTGACGATTTTGAACTAAGTGACGAAAATTAATACACTTAATCACTTCTAACACCACTTAATGGGTTTCCGCTGTGTTCCCTACACAATACCACTACTAGGAATGAGTGCTAAAAAGTTTAGACAGATCTCTGGTACGTTTGATCACCACCAATACGATGACGTTTTGTGAGCGATGTACTTTTAAAATTCGAAACGACGATAAATCGTAGCGTTGAAAAAACGATTCCGGAAAAGTTCAGTAATTACAGATAATAATTTTTATCTACTGCGATAAATACTTTTGTGGTTAGTCTATTTTTTTTTTTTTTTTTTAGAGAGAATCTGAAAAGCCTAGAATAAATAACTGTCAAAAATCGAACATTTTGAGCCGATATAAAATAATATGACGATAAAATAATTAGAGTCAATTTAATTATTATTTGTGAAAATATTCCACGTCACTGTACATATAAACGTCTGAAATCGCTTTACTTTTTTAGATTCTGAACGAAGTGAAGAAGCTAGTGTTTTTACAATGATGTTTATTTTTTTTTTTCTGTTTACAACTTTTTGTATGCAAATACTTGTCCAAAAGTTTCGATCAGCGACTTTTTGAAACTGAATTTGCCTCTAGGTCTAGATGATACTTTAGAGAGGTCATTTTTTGAATTTCTCAATTCTTAAATTTTTTTTTTGGAAAAACTACCCAAAATTTGACAAAAACGACTAGGAAACCATCATTTTTTGATCCAAACTATATGAAAATTTATACATAGAAAATAAAATGCAAACAATTTTAGCGCAAGGAAATTTTGGAAATGTTTTTTAACATTTTTTTTTTTTTTCATTTGTTCTTTATATTTTTTAACTTCTTTCGTTCAAAATCGTCTTATAGAAGAAACGATTTATCGTTTCTTTAAAATTTAACACACCCACCAAGAGCTTCACACCCGTGATGCGAAGAACACCCATCGTGCGAAGTATGTCCGGATTTTTTTTTCTTTTCGGCTACGTTCGAAATGTACTCGTATTTCGGAAAACGATGATTTATCATTCTTTTCAAAATCGTATTATAATACAACGCTTACGTGTTGTATAAGACGAGCGAAGTGAGACAAGTTTCCGACACCTTGCAGCAGCAGTTTCCGCATTTTGACCGAAAACTTTTTGGTTTTGTCGTCTATCCAAAAGTCAACAAAACACGACAAAATTTGAGCGCCTGCGCGCCCCCGGTCCATTGTTCTCTCGACGAAAGAGTGTGAAATAAGTGGTTTTCATAATATTTTCATAATTCGCGTCCGTTTATTTTCTTTATTTTTTTTTTTTTTTCTAAAGAATCGCGTACGTATTTTCAATAATATTTTACAATTTAAAAACAATAATAAATTATTATTATTATTTTTTTAATCTTTGCCACTTTTCGTTGAAATAAAAACGTTTGTGTGTGTGTGTCGGATTTTCCGATTACGCCATCCCCACTCCGCTGCGGTTAACATTTATTAATATTAACCAACGACCTTTAACGCGGAAACCGGTTTTTACTGAGCTCACAATTTTACCCAGGTATAAATCATAATAATATTATAATATATTAATAAATATGAAATCACTACTGGCGAGTGGCCGATCCATCGGTTCAGTGCGAATTCGTGTGCCGACGTCAAACGATGTGTCGATTACCGGTCGTCGTTGTATTCGGTAAGTTGCTTAACGAACAACAATAACAAAAATAATCACACGTATCATTAATTAAAATATTTAATTAATGCACGTATTATACACCTACGGAATAATGGTGCGTGTGCGTTTAACACAGCTTGTCGGAATAACCGAAATGTTTCAATTAAAATATTATTATTTAACCGTTTGTTTCCGATCTCCTTCCTGCACCGCGTGATAATGTAATATTATTTTAGTTACTACTAGAGTACGGATTTTAAAGCAACAAACAATTTTTAAAAAAAGCACTTAAAGTAAAGAAATTTATTGCTTTGAGCTTTAGCTCAACAAATCTTTCAAAAAAGCATTAAAAATGGGGTTTTTCATAAAAAAAAATATTCATGTTAATTACGAAAAACGTATTATAATTATTTATTAGTTTATTAAATTATAAATATACAAATATGCTATTCTTTTCCTTCCACAGTTTGTCTGTAAATTAGATATTTTATTCTTTTTAAGACAACTAATTTATCGAAATTTGTTAAAAAATAGTTACTAAATGATTAACCTTTTAATTAAAATTTAATTTATTTTCAAGTTTTCAAAAAAAATCTCCTGAAACTGAATTAATTTTCAAATACGTTTATTTAGAACGTTTATTTTGAAAAAATGTAACTTAAAAGTCAAAAAAAAAAAAAACAAAAAAATGCCCAAAATACCCCATAAAGCATTTAAATACAAAATTCGTTCAGAATCTAAAAAAAAAAATCAAATAAAAGCAAAATAAAATGTCGTGAATTTTATTCTAAGTGGTATAAATCGAATTTATAGCTGACGAAGCTTCGTTTTATAGAGAAAAAAAAAGGAAATGCCTTCAAAATCCACACTCTCTAGTTGTTACACATCATACAAAATATAGATGTACCGATTTCCGAAATAACTTCCCCGATTACATCACGCACGTACTCCTGCACGATTATCTACCGTGACTGTGTGTATGTATGTGTGTGTGTGTGTCAGTGGCGCACACAGGATTTTTTTCGGGGAGGGTTATTAAAAAATTTGAATCAACCACTAATATCATTGAGAACTACATGAATTACAGATGACTATCTGTTGGATTTCTAAACCACTGTAACAGCTAGTTAACCCCAAAAATAAAACGGTATATTAAAAGTAAAACAGAACAAATTCATTTACCACCTACCAAAAATTACAAATTTTTTAGTGCCCAAGGTAAATTAAAATTTTAAAACGATATCACGCGTCAAAATTAGAGGAAATGATTTGTTCTTTATGCTTTGAAAATGGTTTCTCTCATAATTACAGTAAAACTAAAGTAAAACGAGGTTATACAGCGTCATAACGCTTCGTAAATCAAAAATATTTCTCAATTTGACATAAAAACCTAACTTGGGATTAAAAGTTTTAAAGAAAAATTTTTCTTCGTATGTTTTTCAAATAAGATACCATTTTATATGACTATCATACAAAAAGATTTATACCGTTGTTTTTAAAATCAAAAACAAAAATTTTAATTTAGAATAAAAACAAAATTGAAATTGGAGAGATGGGTGGTAAAAAGGATTTAAAACAAGTTAACCACATGTCCAGGTAATTAAAATACTGATCATTTAACATAATGTCTAAAGGCACATTAAATTATGAAAATGTTCTGAAAACAGATTAGCTTACACTAGGGTGACCATATTTATAAATTTAAAAAACGGAACGAATAATTTTTTCATTTTAGCATGTTTTTAAGGTAACAATGAGGTACATTTGGGATCCTAAGTACAGAGAAGAAGCTAGTGTTTTAATAATAATGTTATCCTTTTTTTCTGTGAACACTTTTTCGTATAGAAATACTTATTCAAAAGTTTCGACTAGCGACTTTTTGAATCCAAATGGTACTCTAGATTGCCTCTAGATGGTACATTTAGGTTAGGCCATTTTTCGAAATTCTCAATAGCTTTTCCCAAATTCGACAATAACGCCTTTAAAACTTTTTTCTTTAATCCGAACTTTATGTAAATTTAATTATAGATGGACTATAATATGGAAAATATTTTGGTGAAAGAAATTTTGTAATAAGTGGAGATTTTTT
>JAIPRM010010597.1:0-13636 GCA_025469315.1 Stegophylla sp. TES_Ste_2020
TTAATTTTTTTTTTCCTCTGTAAACACTTTTTTGTATAAAAATACTAGTCCAAAAGTTTCAATAAATAACTTTATAGATCCAAAATCGAACCCAGATGGTACTTTTGAGAGATCATTTTTCAAATTTTTTCAATATTTTTTTTAATAATTCGAAGAAACTCAAAAAAAATTTTCAAAAAACGGCAAAATATGCGATTACCGCAATTTCCGTATAATTGAAAATTACTTTTTGACATAACATCTAAAATAATGCAGCAAAGGACTTGAAATTTTCACCAACTACTAAAAATAGTGAAGAGAATATTACATAAAAATTTCAAAAAGATTTGATCAATTTTGAGTTAAGCGTAGCATTTTGATAACCGTTTGAAGTTAGAATTTCGACTTAATTCGTTAGTTTTACCTAAAATCACGCACTTCAACGTAAATATAAGAAAATTGGCCAAACCGATTGTTTTGAAATTTGGTGTGTAGATACAGAATTTCATTGCGAATATTTTGGTGCAATAAAATTTCTTACGGACAAAGAAAACATTTTACAAGGGTTATAAGACTGAAAAAAAGTCTAAGAAAGTCTAAAGTACGGACACTAAAAGGTTTTTGTTATTCGCTTATCTTATCCTACATATTTTTCGACGCTAAATTTAATACGATACAAGTCGGTAATTATGGTATGGCCTTTGGACTGCCGCCCAATTACATTTCTCAAAGCCACAATGCCTTATCAAATGTCACATATTACACGGACTGCCATGTATATGTATACACTATTATATGTATATGTAATGTATACATGTATATTATATATGTATATGTTTATACTATTAAATAACAGTATCTAACCTAATATTTTATATTTATATTATTAACTTCCTTCTTTATATTATTAACTTCCCTCTTTCAGAATCGTTTTATTGAAGAAATGATTTATCGTTTCTTTAAAATTCAATACACCCGTCAAAGAATCCCACCCATCGTGCGAAGTATGTCCCCCTTTTTTTTATTTACTAGTAATCAGTGCTTATTTTAAGGTTTTTCAGAATTATGCAAAACTTAAACCTCAACCATATGGTATTTTTTAATTCATTTATTTACAAGTGGTCGTGGATACTATGAAATTATAGGTAGTATGTTTAAATGTGAGTAAAAATAATAATTAGGAATAAGATTTTAATGTCTTTTACATTTTCTTTTTTCATCAACAAATACTTCACAATGCTAACCAAACCGTAGATAATTTTTTCGTCTTTAATACATTTTTGTCGTATATTTAGAAATATTATTTAAATTTTGTATATTTTTACAGATAATTTTTTGTTTACTTTGGACTTTTTGTTTTTTAATTATAGTTTTCATACATTGTTATTTTTAGATTCTGAACGAAGTAAAGAAGCTTATGTTTTTACAATGATGTTTATTATTTATTTATTTTTTCTCTCTTTCTGAAAACACTTTTTCGTATAGAAATACTTGTCCAAAAGTTTCGATCAGTATCTTGATAGAACCGAAATCGTACCCAGATGGTACTTTAAAAAGGTCATTTTTCCAATTTCTCAATACTTTTTTCAAAGACGGGGAAAAACTGTCGAAAAATTGACAAAAAACGGCAAAATACGCAATTACCGAAATTTCCGTAAAATTGAAAATTACTTTTTGAAAAACTTCTAAAATAATGCAGCCTAGGGACTTGAAATTTTCACCAACCACTAAAAATAGATTTCAAAAATATTTGATTAATTTTGAGTTAAGAACGGTATTTTGAAAATTTCGGAAGATTCTCATTTTTTGTTAGTTTTTATGTAATAAAATTTTTGATTTTTGATATTAAAACTTGAAAATTTAATATGATCTCACTGATATATATGTCTAATTGACCTGAAAAAATCTCAAAAATCGTTAGTCAACTTTTTTTTTTATAACCGTTCGAAGTTAGAATTTCGACTTAAGTCGTTAATTTGACCTAAAATTACGCACTTTAACGTACATATAAGAAAATTGGTTCGACCGATTGTTTTGAAATTTGGTGTCTAGATAGATAATTTCATTGCGAATATTTTAGTACAATAAAATTTCTTACAGACAAAGAATTAAATATTTTACAAGGGTTTGATTGGAAAAAAATCAGAGAAAATATAGAAAGATATTACGAAATATCGATAAACGTGTTATAAATTGTTGCTGAAGGTTTTATTGCATCTTATGTACTTTTCGACGCTGAATACGATGGTGTGAATTAAAATCCACGTGCAACAATAGTTTTCTAACTATTTTATTATATTTTGAAAATTCAATATTTTCGGTTATTATACTAAATACCTACTATTTATATTATTAACTTCTAATTGTATAATATTTTTTGTATAATTATTATTTATAATACATTTTTTAGGTAAAAAAAATAATATTATGTACTAAATAGTATATATGAATAGCATAAAATTTATGTACCCACTAAAATAAACTAAATTTAATATGTATTTTTAGAATAAAAGTTCAAAGATAAAAATGAGTACTTCGCACCTGGGGTATCCTTGGTTCCACGGTGGGATACCGTGGTAGGTGTATTCCATTTTAATGAAACGATAAGTCATTTCATCAATTAAACGATTCTAAGTGGAGCTTTAATTAATATACAGTTATGATAATTGTCGATTAGTAGGTTATATTCAACAAATATTATTTAATAATGTTGGGTAGTTTTAAGTCACAGATACTAGTGTGTGTGTGTCAGGTAGTGGTGAAAATTTGGCCTAATTACTGGGACGGCTAAATTTTTTGTCAACTTTTTTCTCTAAAACCGATTGAAGTTAGAATTTCGACGAAATTCTTTAGTTTTACTTAAAATTACTCACTTTAACATACATAAAAGAAATTTGGACCCCCCGATTGTTTTGAAACTTGGTGCCTAGATAGATAATTTCATTGTGAATATTTTGATGTAATAAAATTTCGAGCAAATAAAGAATTAAATATTTTACAAGGGTTTGATTGAAAAAAATCGGAGAAAATACGGACAGATATTACGAAATTTCTAGACTTTGACTGTTATGTCCTGCTTCTATTTTACCATGGAGTCTGTACGCTTTCTACTCTCTTGACCCGCAAGGACCGGCTAAACATCTGGTTTAGAGGGACACTTGAAAAAGCTTTGGTCTCCTAAAGCTTAGAACCCCCAGCTTAAAGCGGAGCTTCTAGTAATGTAATATAAATTATAAGTTACAACTACACATTACCCATTTATAATAAAATTACGCAAATTTTGTTCAAAATGCACGTTAAAAGAAGTACTGTAACTTGTAAGTAATAATATACTTATTATAATTTACAAATATCGCTCTTTTGCCATGTAAATATCATAATATTATTAGAATACTAAAGTACTATTTTCTTGATAATTCTAACCTCGAAAGAGCGTAAGCTTTTATTTCTGTATTTACTGTGTGCTACCGCATACCCTGCATGGCTGCAAACCCTACATGACTTCATACTCCTGACTCCGTCTATGAATAAATGCGATACTGAATTAACTTTTGAACTTAAATGAAATATCCATTCACGTAATGTTGTTTTATTATTTGTTAAGGTTTATCACGGATAACGTCTATGACGTATCTACGACTTCGGGTGACACAACGCCCACTAAAGGAAAATATGACGGCGACACTTCTATTTATTGTCCGGTCATGTTCGCAAATGGTAAACTTTCGATTGGATCTAAAAGACACATGGCCGTGTATCAAAACAGATATTATTACATGAAATCGTACAATAATCTCAAAGCGTTTATTTCCAATCCTAAAAAATACGCATCGTTCACCAGTGTGCCCAAATTATATCCAAAACCAAAAATATCTCTGTTCTGTCCATTCGGTTACGATGCAGAAAATTTGTTCAAAAGCATGTTGGATGAGTTTGATCTGACCTTTGTAGACTCGTATAAAATATTTAAACATAATGTTTTGCCCAAGAATACGCCAATGTTGGGCAAAATGTACGAGGAACCGATACTCAAAAAAATTATTTACGATAATTTTGTGTCTGACAATGAAAAGAAAGATTATATCAACAGTTTGAGAAAATACATTGATAAAAAAAGTTCATATTTAAGCGACAAAAATTGGAAAAAAATGAACTCTGTTTTTATTCAAACCAACGAAGGAATATGCTATAAAAACTATCCTAGGAACTTGACCGAACTCATGTATTTAAAAGAAAACGAAATAAATCCTAATGTTATCGTTGAAGTAAATGTGGATGAACGCGAAAAACACGAACATGCAAAAAAAGCAATCATGAAAAATTGGTTAGCATATCAATATGCAATGATCGAGAAAATCATTGAGCAAGACGGGGAAACGAGACGAAATGCCATCAGAGAGAGATCGATACTGTTTAAAAACAAAATAGCGGAATTGAAACGTAAAAAAGAAATGGACGACGTAAAGATCCGCATAAAGAACATAATAGAAATAACGGCCAATGAAACGGAATACGGACGGAATTCGTTGGAACACGCGTGCGACTCTTTGACGGGTCCGAGCGAATCGCCGGAAAGATCAAAGCACAATTATTATTCTGCGCTCTCTCCGTCAACGCGTTTGTTTTCGATGTTCACTGCACTCACGTTGGAACAGAAAAAAATAATTATCAAAAACGGGCTGACGTCGAGCGATTTATTGGATCTGGAAGATCCTGCAAGCCTGGAGCGAATCGACACAGCGATCCGAGACGAATTTCCGGAACCCGAATTGTTGATATCGGAATGTTTTTTCGACGATTTCGAATCTCCGTCAGACGCCATGATCGAGAAACGCCTGGAAACCGAGAGAAACGCGTGGGCCGACATGCGAGAATACGCTGAGTCGCACGACATCTTGTGGTTAACCGTGTCTGCGGACCGTAGCGGTTCTGCGTCTCTCGTGGACGACGTCGCCACAGCGTTGGACGGATACAACAACGACAGCGCGCTGGAGGTGGCGTGCGCCGTGGATCTGGTGACGGCGGAGAAAATGCTGTGCGCCGGCGAGGCGTACTTGAGCCGATTCGGTCGCCGGTGTCCGGTGCAGGCGCACGAACGTCCCGACTCGGTGCAGACGTTCTACGCGGATTGCGCGGACGGGCGCGTGCGTCCCGTGGTATATCGCAAGTACGTGTACTTCACGAGCGGCCCACAGAACCGGGACAAGTTCACGCGGCGGCCGTTGGCGTACGCATGCAGGCCATGCGACGCCGCGGTCGTCGTGCCGCCACTGCGGATCACGGTGCTCGGGCCGCCGAAAAGCGGAAAATCGGACTGCGCGCGACACCTGAGCGAGCGACACGGGCTCCAACTGATCCGCGTCGGCGAGCCGCTGATCCGGGCTTACCTGTCCGAGGTCCGGTGGACTTGCGGCGCGCGTCAAGCCGCGGCGCGGCTGTACGACGGCCGCGAGCTGTCCGACGTCACGCTGATCGCCGCGGTCAGGTGGGCCGCACAGAGCGCTAGGGCCGTCACGCAGGGCTACGTGATCGACGGGTTCCCGGTCACACGAAAACAGTTCGCGCTCATGGACGAGTCGGGCGTTCTGCTGCATCGGGCGTTCGTGTTGGCGGGCCCGTACGAACGATGTTCGCGCGACCGAAGTCTCGGCCGAGGTGGCGTGACCGAGGCGATGTTCCGGCACCGGTACGGGAAGTGGGAGCGCGAGTGGGCCGGCGAACGATGGCTGTCCGAGCGGTACGGCGACGCGGTAGTGGCCGCGGTCGCCGCCAGCCTGGACCAGATGGACGCTTCGGTGTCGGAGTGCGTGCGGTCGCTACGGGAGTACGCGCGGCGCGTGCCGGCCGGCCGTCCGTGTCGCCTAGCAGGCCTGCCGGTCGGTGCCTGCGAGTCCCGGAACAAGATGAGCATGTATCTGGACGCGTGTCCGGTTTGCCGCGCGGACAACGGGGTGCTAAGCAGGCCACCGGATCCAGAGGCGCTGACGCGGAGCCTGGTGCAATACCGGTACTACTTGTACTGCGTGTGTCCGCGACACCTGGACCGGTTCGTGGACGGCGCGCAGCAGTACGCGGACGCGGCTCCGCTGGTGCCGGAGCTGTTGCCGGTGATGATGTCGGCCGCGGAGGCGCGTCAGTTGTCGCGCGGCGACACCGGCTGTTATTTCTTCCGTGACGCGTGCGTGGTGTGCATGCTCTCGCGCCCGTGGCACTCGACGTCGCGTGGCGGTGAGCCGGAATCGAGTGGCGGCGAGCCCACGTTCGCGGCCCAGTACAACAAGTGCGCGTACGCGTTTTGCTCGGCCACGTGTCGCCGGCGATTCATGTGCCGGCCGTGGGCGTACTACGCGTACGGCATGCCCAAAACGGTCGACGGCGAAACGCCGCTGTGCCGCAACATCGTCACCGCGGTCGATCGTCTGCCGACGTTGGGATACTTGGAGCAGGCTGTCGGAGTGCACGTCAGTCGCGCGCTAGTCCGGCTGACGGCCGCCAGGCCACTGTACCCCGGTCTGTCCGCCGGAGTGACCGCGATGGTGTTCGTCGGACTGTGCATCGGCGCGTACGGAACCGACCGCGACCTGAACGAATACTATCTCGACGCCTTCCGGCGGTTCGTCGACACGTGTCGGTGTTTCAAAATGGAGGTGTTCAAATTTAAACTCTACCGGCACCTGCCCGTCGAACGACAACACGATAAAATTGTAGATTATACGTGATGTGTACGTCGTTGATGGTGTATTTATTGTTGCATTCAATCCCAATAATATAATATTACGTATAATTATTAATATTCTTGTGTCATTATTTTCTCATAAAGTATTTATCAGTATACTGTCGTTAGGGTTCTTGATTTTTTTTTTAATTTCAATGAAATTATGAAATATTCAAGTATATTATTTTATTTTTTTAAGTGACTATATCACTATAAATGTGAATTTCCTGATTAATATTATTCATTTTGAGAGTATTATGTATTTCCATACCAAAAAATATACATATACAAAAACAATAATAATAATAATAATAATAATAATAAACATTACTATAAAAATACAAACTTCTTCGCTCTACTCAGAATCTAAAATGTAACTTTTATTTTGAATTTTTATTAAGTCATTTTTAGTATTTCAAATTATTTCTTTTTATATTTTTTACAAAAGTTTATATTTAATAATAAAGGTTAAATTCAGATGGAATTATTTCCTCTAAAATTAAAAAGTTTTAAAAAGTTTTTATTTATTTGCATTAGCGTATTTTATGGTTTGTCTATTTTATGACGTTGACGGCGGAGAAAAATTCTATAGTAAAAGATATTGTATTTAAAGTATTAGTCAGGGTATATTGTAAAGCGCTGTTGATATTGTTTGCGATGTTGAGAAAAATATTGGCTTTTGCAGGTTGCTAATATAATTAAATATGACGAAAATAAAATTTTTCGTATTCAAATCGCTTTATTTTTAATTGATATTTTTTTTGTTATTTTTCAAAAATTATTTTAATGAATACAGAGTAAGGTAAGCCTATCTTGAGAAAAAAATATTGAGTCCTTTATACATTGTAAATGGTAATTGCATTGCTCCGATGCCAATGTCTGCATTTTATTTTGTTATTATTATTATTGAAAAATCACTTTTTTTACTGTTAATATGCTGTTTAACAAAATCGTTTAATTTTAAATGTATAATAATTAAATTATTATTATTTATTAACACTGGGTTAAAAGCAATTTTTGTTGTAATTATTATAAAATAAATTTAAATTTACAATATTCATCATAATGTTTGGTAATTTTAGTTAAAAGTTAGAAAGGGGGTAGTGTACTATGGAGTTTGAGGCTAGGAGTAGAAATCTGATGAGCTATTGCGCTGTTGATTATAATTATTAGAATATACCCTGGTATTAGTTGTACCTTATACAAAACATGTTATTTAAAAAACGATGTGAGAAAATGCAACACTAGAATGTTTTTTATTATGACTAGTATTAGTTGCAATATATGTCGAGTTCAGAATTAGTTTTGTGTTTTATATGAAAGGTGTTTTTGTTAAATTTTATAAAAACTATAGAGAATTTCGAAAAATGACCACCCTAAATAGTACCATCTAAACACTAGAGGCAAATTCAAAAAGTTTGCCAAAAAGTTGTTTGTTGAAACTTTAGGATAAGTATTTCTATACTAAAACGTGTGCATATAAAAACAGGACGTACTTCGCACCTTAAGCAGAAGCGTTCCTCGAGTGGGATACTGTTGTGCAGTGGTGTATTCGTGAGTCCACTTTCTGTCGCAATTGTAAGATTTTCATCAATAACTCATGTGGTTTATAATATTAAAAAAAAAGTGTACTTTGCTCGTCAGGGTGTTATTCGCACGTCGGGTGGGATTCTCTTGGCGGGTGTATTGAATTTTAAAGAAATGATAAATCATTTCTTCAATAAAACAATTCTGAACGAAAGAAATTAATAAAATAAAAAAAAAAATGCGAAAAATTCGGACTGCCTGGTTAGAATTGACCCCGGCACAGTTGCGTCATAACGTTATCGACGTTCCATTGTGCCACACTAACATATTAAAGATTCTATTGAAGTAGTAGGTATTTAGTATAATAACTGAAAATATTGAATTTTTAAAATATAATAAATTAATTAGAAAACTATTGATGCACGTAGATTTTATTTCACAACATCGTATTCAGCGTCGAAAAATATATCACATGGTGAAAAACATTACTTACCAATCATTTGGGTGTTAATTACAAATATTATAAGAATTTGTCCGTACTTTCTCCGATTTTTTTTTTCATTCAAACCCTTGTAAAATGTTTAATTTTTCGTCCGTAAGAAATTTTATTGCACCAAAATATTTGCAATGAAATTCTCTATCTACAAACTAAATTTCAAAATAATTGGTTTGGCAAATTTTCTTTAATGTATTTTAAAGTGTGTAATTTTAGGTTAAACTAACGAATTTCATCGAACTTCAAACGGGTACAAAAAAAAAGTTGACTAACGATTTTTGAGATTTTTTTCAGGTCAATTAGACATATATGTCATTGATATCATATTAAATGTTCAAGTCTTAATATCAAAAATAAAAAAAATTTTCACATAAAAACTAACAAAAATTGAGAATTTTCCAAAATTTTTAAAATGCTACATTTTTTTCTTAAATGTTCAAAAGTATAAATGCAGACCCATTTTTTTCATATGTTTTAAATACCTAATAAATACCGATTCAAACAGTTGCATGACGACTTTTTTGTTTTTTTTTTTTTTTGGTGAGGGATCACCTCCTCTATAAAATTGCCACTGCCAACACCCCACCCTTGTGCACGGCCTGACTTTTACAATGTGTAAATGTGTTTCAGAAAAAATAACATAATAATAATAAACATTGTAAACCTTCGCTCCACTCAGAATTTAAAAATGAAAATTTATTATTGATTAATTAAATTTTAGAAAAATTTTCCTTTATGACTAAGTACCTCTCTAATACATATTCATAGATGGAAATCCATTAAAATATTTGGTGGGGGCTAAAATGTATATATATATATATATATATATATGTATGTATAGTATGAAATATAAATATATATGACCTATAAATAGTCTTTCTATAAACGACTATAGTCGAGGTCTAAACACTAAACAACAGTATGCTGTATGATACTGTATCAGGTTTTTACGGACCGGATGCATAAAATAATATTACACGCGCACCGGACATCAACTTAGGTACTTTGCGCGCACCGCTATACCGACCATGTCGGATACACTTCGTTTATGTGTGTATATGAGTAAATAGATCGGACTGTGTGGTTGGGTTCGCCGCGCAAATACTGTCCGACTATGTGGTGCTATGAGTGTGTATGTGTGTAATATGTGGTGTGTGTAACTTAAAACTAAGGACAAAGAAAACTAAATTTATGTAACAAAGAAAAAAATGGTAAGACGGAAAAATATGGTAACTACTTGTTGTATCTTAAATTTCAATAAAAATAATTAATAAGAACAGGTAAAATTTACAGCAACACAAAAATATAAATGATAGTATAAATAATTAATTACGTATATTGCCTGTTTGACACAACAATCAAATAAATTAGATAGCCCTTCAACAAAGATAAATATAAACAATATGGTAATTTTTTAATTGGTAACTGTGAGTATTGTGCAAGAAATATGAATATGGAGATCTATAATAAATGAAAATGACTAGAATAAAATTAATGCTAACAGTGACACAAAATTAAGTAATTAGTATTAGTACCGCCTCTCGCACTAGTGCAAATCTCGCTATTAGAGCGGTTGCTTGACAACAATTTTTCTTTTACAACTAATTAATCCACAATACACACAATTATAGTAAATAAAATGCATTAAATAACTCACAGGTTGTGAAGCGTAGACTGTCTAGCTGTCTCCATATAGCCTATATAAATTTTAAAATACTCAAAATCACTAATAAAAAAATAATAAAAATTTACAATAGTAACAAGTGGAGATTGGCGCACACTTAAGGTATGAAACACATTTAAAAAAATATGTATATATATATATATATAAATGTTGTGGCGATTAGCGCGTACGTATATTATAATAATTTCGGCGATTCGCGCACGAGAAAAATTACAAGGCTATTTTGCAGCGAATCGTGCTCTACAAAATACTTAATAAAAAAGGAACTAAAACCAACGCGTTGTTTTACGGACAATAAGTGTCGACGAGAGACAACCAAACGGGCAGTATATATTCACATCCGGCACATTAAATACACTAATAGAATAATTCACAAAACGATGTTAAATGTTAAAATTACGTGTGCGTGTTTGTGTGTGTGAGGGTGTGGCCGGCTGGCCAGTGACCATGAATATATTCAAATAAATAATTATTAATTAAGTCGGTGTGCGCATGCCATAATAAATATTTTAATTGTTGATGTTCTTTTATGATAATTATATAGACCACAATCCGATATAAAAGCTATTATATTTATATTGAAATGGATTAGTTTAGGATAAGTGTTTAAAATGTGATCATTTGTAGTAGTATACTTAAAAATAGTCTCATTAATATTGTTATTAAAATTGGAATGCATTTTAAAATTTTTAGTTTGTAGATGATTTATAGACAACTCGTTTTTGAATTTGAGCCTATTATTATAGTTTCTAATAGATCGATTTTGTTGTAATAAATTTAGTTTAACGAGGCGTGTGGATAGATATTTTTGTATAAGAATTTTGATTGTTTTGAAATACGGAAAATTATCAAGATTTATACCATTAAGAATAATCCAATATTTTTGGTTTTTTAAAATTCTAGTAATATTTTGGTCCGGCTTTCGGTATGTTGTTACGACTTTATTATTGTTATCGTTTTCAGAAAGAATGTGTAAATTAAATTTAAATTGTTCACGTTAATAAGCTGCGCCGTCATTACTGATTTGGTTACTCAATTTCCAGTAATATATGGTCGGAATTTTTAATATATTAAAAATATCTTGCTTCTTTTTATATATACTGTGTTTGAGTAAACATTTACGCAATGCGTTCGAGCCACTGCACTGTTGGTGCTGTCGTCATTGCCTAATAAATTTTTTACTGTCCCGAAAATACCCGCCATAAGCGTTATTTTATTTTGTTCTGTACCATTGATATGTGTGTCAGAATTGATATTAAATTGTATAAGAATATTATTTTTATAAAAATGATAGCTTTTTGTTTCTGAATAATTGTCATTATTGCTGAATAAACTTCGTTCTTTGCACAATTTTATTGAATGTCCGACGTCTTTCCTGTTATTATTTATTAAATAATTATCTAAGCGGTTCTGGACAATTTTCAACTCCGGGAATTTGGTGTTTTAGATTCTGAATGAAGTGAAGAAGCTAGTGTTTTTACAATGATGTTTATTTATTTATTTATTTATTCTTTTTTTTATTTATTTTTTTTTTCTGTGTACAACTTTTTATATAGAAATACTTGTCCAAAAGTTTCGATCAATAACTTTTTGAAACCCGATTCGCCTCTAGATTGTACTTTAAAGAGGTCATTTTTTGAATTTCTCAATTCTTCAATGTTTTTGGAAAAAACTACCCAAAATTTGTCAAAAACGACTCGAAAACCATCATTTTTTGATTAGAATTTTATGAAAATTTAAACATAGATAGAAAATCCTATAAAAAAGATTTTGACGCAAGAAAATTTTGAAAATGTGAAAAAAAATTCTGGACATTTTTCGAACATTTTATTTTTTTTCTTTCATTATTAACTTCCTTCGTTCAGAATCGTTTTACAGAAGAAATGATTTATCATTTATTTAAAATTTATTAATACGCCCGTCAAGAGAATACCACCCATCGTGCGAAGTATGTCCGGATTTTTTAAGATGTTGGGAAAATGTGTTGGAGCATTTATTTTTTGAACATTTTGCTCTTCTAAACAGACAGGCAAGGTATGGGCTCCACAATCGGCGACTGCGGGTACATTTAGTTTTGGTACAAAATATTTTTCTAAAAACGCTATTTCGTCTTTAAAACTTTTGCCAATGCATGTGTCGGAAATACTGTAATAATCCATAGGTGTGTTATGATTTTCTGATAACGGTTTAAAATTTATTTTATCAAAAATGTGTGAAGTGTCTTTTTCAATTGCGCTTATTTTATTTAATACTTTGGGACACTCTTCATCAGATATTGAATAATCATTTTTACTCGGAATTTTTTGTAATTGGACACTATGTATGACAAGATTTGTTCTTTTGGGAATATTATTGTTATAACATTCTTCGTCTATCGCTATCGGATAATCATCATAATGGTTGATTAAATATTTTCGAGCGTCTTCGAAATACTTTACAAAATTATAGACGTCTCTTTCGTAATTCGTCAACTTATCAACTTTAATATTACTATTATCATCTAATTTACTACACCATTGGTCCCCTGAATTTAAAAGATTATCGTTAATTTGTATATTATTTAAATACAAATTTTCATATTTTTTCTTACAGCTCTTAGCGGGTTTCTCGTATTTTGTTTGTTTTTGCCATTTCTGTCATAATAATTGGTCGTATTTCTTCTGTCTCTACTTCTGGAATAAGAATTGTCTCTAAAATCTCTAGAGTATTTTCTCGTCGAGCTAAATTCTTCACTTTTATTAATTTGATTTCTTGAATATGTACTTCTATGTCTGTTTCTTAAATTATCACTGTAATCACCAATTTTGTCATTGTAATTTTGAATTCTGCAATATCGATTGTTTTAGATTCTGAATGAAATGAAGAAGCTAGTGTTTTTACAATGATGTTTATTTTTTTATTTTTTTGTCTTTTTTTTTCTGTGTACAACTTTTCGTATAGAAATACTTGTCCAAAAGTTTTGATCAGTAACTTTTTGAAACCGGATTTACCTCTAGATTGTACTTTAGAGAGGTCATTTTTTGAATTTCTCAATTCTTCAATGTTTTTTTTGGAAAAAACTACCCAAAATTTGACAAAAACGACTCGAAAACCATCATTTTTTGATCAGAATCTTATGAAAATTTAAACATGGATAGAAAATCCTATAAAAAGATTTTGGCGCAAAAAAATTTTGAAAATGTGAAAAAAAATTTTGGACATTTTTCGAACATTTTTTTTTTTCTTATATTATTAA
>JAIPRM010010598.1:0-13635 GCA_025469315.1 Stegophylla sp. TES_Ste_2020
AGGTCATTTTTTGAATTTTTCAGTTCATCAATTTTTTTTTTTTTAACTACTCAAAATTTGACAAAAACGACTCGGAAACCATCATTTTTTGATCCGAATTTTATGAAAATTTAAACATAGATAGAAAATCATATAAGAAAGATTTTGACGCAAAAAAATTTTGAAAATGTGAAAAAAAATGTTGGACATTTTTCTAACATTTTTTTCTCATTTATTTTTTATATTATTAACTTCCCTCGTTCAGAATCGTTTTATTGAAGAAATGGTTTATCGTTTCTTTAAAATTAAATACACCCGTAAAGAGAATCCCACCCGTCGTGCGAAGTATGTCCGGGTTTTTTTGTTTTTTAGTTAAACTTCTGTTGCACATATTTACAATAATTATTGTTTTTGAACATGTCAAATCTTATTACTCAATTGAAACTTAAATTATTTTAAATTAGCATTTTTAATAAGATCAATTAAAAAGCATACTTGGTCATATTTATATGTATTATTATTAAAATTAAAATTAAACTTTAAATTTAATATTTATTTAAAAACCTATCTATTGCAACGGATTTTTAAGTCAGCCATCATCTTCTAAATCACATTAACACCCCTAAATTTCTCTAGGCCTTCTACCGTCCCCCCTGAAGGGTATTCAATGCTCATAAGAGGGCGCTTTCGCACACTATAAGAAAGACTAATCTAACATCACAACTTGATTTTCTAGTTGATAACTGTATAGTACACACAATTTATAGAAATCCCTCAAAGCCACTTAAAACACGTAATTAGTGTAATGGTCCACTCACAGGGATGGGCAAGTCGCCCATTTACTTGTATCAGGTTACAAGTATACAAATTACTCTCAAATTTCATACCCAGTTACAAGATACAAGTTACAAAAGGAATTTGTAAACGGTAACAAGTTACAAGTTACAATAACTTCGTTCACAAATAAAGTTACGAGTTATTTATTTATTTTTGCTCATTCTTCAATAGAAATCTTTGTCAATACCAAATTTATTTTATTACAATAATTATAAAACATTCATGTTGACATATTTTACATGGAAAATTAAATTTATTTATTTAAAAAATATTTACTTGTAGTAATAAAATCAGGAATTCGACATTTTATAAAAATGTTTAAGCTAACATAATGGATACTACTTGGTGTTGTAATTGATAAAATTGTTTGGTTATCAATTACGTGAATAATAATCATTATTCTATGAATCAAAGAAAATTACAAATAATTGTTTGAGGCAATCTTAATAAAAAAAATCGGAAAATAGTTAAAAATTCTCGTGGGAAATATATTTATAAAAAAAAAATTTCACCTGACACTTTTTATAATATTGTGAGTTTTAGTAACTTTTGTTTAAAGATACAGTTGAAATTCGTTACGAGTTACATTTGAAAGTTATTTAAAAACTGTGTAACTGATTACAAGTTACAAGTTACAAACGTAACTTAGTTACGTAATTTTGATACATGTAACTGGTTACTGCCCAACCCCCGCACACTCGCATAAAAGTCAAAAATCTGACCGAGATTGGAATAATTGACGAGTAACTATTCTCATTTAATTCTGTGTACCGTGTTGATTATAGATTTGAAACGATTAATAACGATAACAATAACGAAGTAAAAAAAAAAAGCGGAACATACTTCGCACGATGGGTGTTCTTCGCACGACGGGTGGGATTCTTTAACAGGTGTATTGAATTTCAAAGAAACGATAAATCATTTCTTCAATAAAACGATTCTGAACGAGGGAAGTTAATAATATAAAGAAGGAAGTTAATACTATAAATATAAAATAGTAGGTTAGATACTGTTATTTAACAGTGTAAACATATACATATACATATAATAGTGTATACATATACATGGCAGTCCGTGTAATATCACTATGTGACAACTGATAAGGCGTTGTGGCTCTGAGAAATGTATTTGGGCGGCAGTCCAAAGGCCACACCGTAATTACCGACTTGTATCGTATTAAATTTAGCGTCGAAAAATACGTAAGATAAGATAAGCGAATAACAAAAACCTTTTAGTGTCCGTACTTTGTTCGACTTTTTTTCAGTCTTACCCTTGTAAAATGTTTAATTCTTTGTCCGTAAGATATTTATTGCACCAAAATATTCGCAATGAAATTATCTATCTAGACACCAAATTTCAAAACAATCGGGTTGGCCAATTTTCTTATATGTACGTTAAAATGCGTAATTTTAGGTCAAACTAACGACTTAAGTCAAAATTCTAACTTCAAACAGTTATAAAAAAAAAAATTTACTAACGATTTTCGAGATTTTTTCAGGTCAAGTAGACATATATGTCGGTGAAATAATATTAAATTTTCAAGTCTTAATATTAAAAATCAAAAATTTTATTACATAAAAACTAACAAAAAATTAAATATTTCCAAAATTTTCAAAATGCTACACTTAATTCAAAATTGATCAAATCTTTTTGAAATTTTTATAAAATATTCTCTTTACTATTTTTAGTAGTTTGTGAAAATTTCAAGTCCTTTGCTGCATTATTTTAGAAGTTACATCAAAAAGTAATTTTCAATTTTACGGAAATTGCGGTAATTGCATATTTTGCAGTTTTTCGATAAAAATTTTTCAGTTTTTTCGCATTATTAAAAAAAATATTGAGAAATTTGAAAAGTGACCACTCAAAAGTACCATCTGGATTCGATTTTGGATCTATAAAGTTACTGATCGAAACTTTTGGACCAGTATTTCTATACGAAAAGTTGTATACAGAAAAAAAAAAATAAAAAAATAAACATCATTGTAAAAACATATTAAGCTTCATCACTTCGTTCAGAATCTAAAAAAAAAAAAACATGTTCGAGAGTGACAAAAAATGTCACTTAAAATATTCGGGCTTCTCGAAATTATACCGTTTTGTATCGTAAAAAGCAACAATTTTTATACGATTTATCACGAAATACATCTCTTACTGGTAAGTGTTCAATCCCCAGTTCTCCATAGCCCCGGCGCGGAAGTCGGGTATTGCCAACAGATCCATTTTGGGTAGCGCGTAATCGATTCCCGTGTAATTGGCCAGCACGGCCAGGTGTTTTGGCGCTTCAGTGTCAACGTATTTCGTTTGGTTCGAGAATTCCGCGTGCGTGTAGACCTTAATTTGCGAATCGTTGTTACTCGGCACGAATTCACCCACGTAAATGGCCACCAGGTAAGTGGACATCGCCGGAGTCTCCTCGAAGTACACGGTTTCCGTTACATTGTCCGAGCTGAAATTGTTATTCCACACGTCATAATATGCGTCAGAAATGTAATATTCACTATAATATAATTTATTATACGTATAACGGATTTAAATGGGTATATTATAACGTTTTAAACGTTTCAAAAATTTATGCGCATAAAATACATTTTCTTCTTATTGCCTTTGATCGATACACAATATTTGTTACGATTGTTAAGCATTATATACGATGAGGAAATAATATACGTATAGACAAAGCGGGACAGTAAGACAGTATAATATTAATTGTACAGGTAAAAAAAAAAAATACTTTTTATGGTAATCATTAACGACTTAACTGGTAAAAAAATATAATGTGAAAAATTAAATAATTTAACTCGATTGAATTATCATTATAATCATTGTTTTATTAAAATTAATTCTTAAAAATAATTCACCAATATTTTGTATGAAAAAAATTAGTAACCACTTTATATTAATATACATTTTTATTGATTTTTGACAATAATTATATTTTTATCTTCACAATATTTGTATGATGGTGGTCAAGAGAAACTTAAAAAAAAGACTTTAACTTTAAACTTAACTTAATTTAGCTTTTAGTCATTGTTTTTCTGAAAATGGGCAACTTCACTTCATTACTCAAATTAATTTATATTTTCAATTATCTTAGATTTATTGGAGTTATTTTTTAATACCTAATTAATTTATTAAAATAAATTAATAAAGAAATAATAATTTAATTAAATATAATTATTATTTCTTAATAATTATTATTGTTTTACCTGGGAAGTTAAAGTAATTCATTGAAAAATACTTCTAATTAAACTGGTTAACTTACCCAGATTTCGGTACTTTAATTTATGCTAAATACGAATCCCAAGTCACCCAAGGCATGAAGAATATCCATGGTGTGAATTATGTCCGGATTTTTTTTCTGTAGTAATTAGTAAGTAAATAGTATTTAGTGTAGGTAGGTTTATTTAATTTTGCGCAGAAACAAATAAAATTAATTTGAATTCTAATGTCTAATTGGTCTAAGCGTAAATCAATTTGTTTCTGTAAAAAAAATTTATAAATTTTGTAAAAACTTCTTTGCCCCTCCTTGAAAAAATGTATATGGGCGCCCATGGTTGTACCTATGGTTAAAATTATGAACAAGTATTATTATTAGGATGATATTTGATCACGTCATCAACTTTATGCTTATCATAAGTATTTTGAAAAAATACGATGCTATAATATAAGTTATTATTAATTTTAATCAGGTTTTATTGGTGATAATTACCAATCTAACAAGTGTTTATTTCAAAATTAAAACGTTTTTTCTATACTTGTAATAAAATAATCAAAACACGTGCAAAATATTGAACCATAAGTGTATAAAATTACAAATTATTTTATAAGCACTTATAAACTTGCTATCAGAATTAAAACATTTAAACTAAGATTATAATACAAGGATTACTTTGAGAAGCAAATCTACAAGTGTACCTACAATTTATTTTTATTTTTATACGATCATTATATTATCTGTTTTGATAACAATTTCGTATCCGCTGCATTTCATGATTTTTTCCAAGTATATAAAATATTAAATCGTACGATACCATTTGCGCACACAAACATTTTAATAGTACATTTATAGTTTTCTTTATAGCGTGTATTTTATGATTGAAATTATGATTATTCAAACAAAATTATACCGTGTCTATTAAAATGTATTTAAATTGTTGTCAAAGCAATACTGTTAATTTCATGTTTGGAAAATGTTTTAAAAGTTTCGCGTAGGTCCCAAGTAGTTGTGATACCATTACGACCATAAATGGCAGGGGTTAACGTGCCCCCCCGCAATTTGAAAAAATTGTCAGCAACCCGATAAAAATGTATAATTTAACAAGCGGAAAAAAAGATGGTTAATCTTTTCTAACCCCCCCCCTCCCACTCTTTTGATATTTGTTTTCAGATACGGCCTTGTATATCATGGTATGTGAACGCCAAAAATATGATTTGTTTCTGATATCCAATCAGTTACTAACATCCGTACAGTGTATTTAGAGAAATTAAAGTTCAAAAATTCCTAACCACAAAATTATGCGTCGTAACGATCAAAATGAGAGAATGGAAACCAATAATGTGATATATAGCTTAAACGCTGTATAATCGGTCTACATAAGATACGTTGTCGATTTCTAACCTCATGACCATTAGTTAAAGCTTAAAGTTTTTTAATCCAAGTCAATTATTTTCTTTGGAACTACATATTTATGTGTGTTATATTGAAAACCGTATTTGAAACTGAATTCCAAAAGGGGGGATGTACTCGTAATATGCATAATTTATAGTAATATTTGTTTTAAAAATGTACTGAATACTCAATATTTACAGCTAAAATTTATATTTAAAAAAAATTCAGGGGTGTCAATATAATACATCAAGGGAATCTTGGACTCGAGCCTCTCGCCATTCCCTCCAGGGTATGGCTCTGCGGCTACAGCGAGCTAACAGTTTCATGTTTATGAACGCGAATGTATCAAACACAATGTGATAGTGCGTTGAGTGTTTGTACAAAAAATGTAATTTTTTACGAATAGTAGACGGAACATTTTGTTTACCGCATAGGTACCATCAAGGCCGTAGTCAGGGGAGGGATTTTTAGGGTTCAAACCGCCCCCCTGAAATTTATTTTTTAATTTAAATAAATAAAATTATGTAACAATTATAATAATAATTGATAACATTATTTTATGTAAAACTGCATAAACTTCATGATAATGTAATTATTATTATGGCAAACAGATTTTATTGGATTTTTTTTTTGTCTTAATTTATTCAGTCAAAATACATCTTTACAATTTAAAACTCCCTCCAAAATGTCATGCTGGCTACGGCCTCAGGTACCATCAACACTATATACCAAACATTGCGTTGGTGCGCCGTACTACTCCCTCGGTTTAATGGTGTGTGTATAGCGGGGTACGTAATTCGTAGTGTCTCACTGTTACTCACCCGGATTTGACGGCTAAGACCGGCATGTTGGACAGTGCTGTCTGATTCTTCGTTTTGACCACCGACACGTTGAACGGCACTTTGAATTCCGGCTCGTCGTAACACGGGAATGCCGCTCTCGCGTACGTCGATTCGAATTGCGTCACGGCCAACCACCTGTAACGGGCGGTTCGTTGAGTTCGATTCACACTGTTCGTGTACCTCAGTGGATCTTAATCTTTTTAAAATGACGGAACAATTAATATTTTACGAGATTTTCGCGGATCATGATGATTTTTCAATGTATTACACGTCTTATAATTTGCCAATGACCAGATTAGAATCAACATTTTAAGGAGCTAACATGTTTACCTATTTGTTTCATTTAGCCCCTCTTAGACCTTAATTATCCAATTTTGAAAAATCTTGAGGGTTTCGAATGGATTTTGGAGGGCTGAGACCTCAAGCTCACCTGATTTCTGCCTATGTGTCTTATACTGTTGTGTTTTAGAAATTAATAAAAATCAAAATTTTAAGTCTATGACAGTAAAAATATCGTTAATTTTATGGTTTTTTCCTACATAAGTTCACGGAACACTGGTTAAGAACCACTGGGTATATTTCCTCACCCCGTCCCGTCCGTGTACTCACTTGGTCGCGTTATTCTCTTCGTACGTACTCAAGTACAGACCGGCCATGTCGGTCCTGATTTTGCCTTCGTATCGCAAGCTCACCAAAATCGTCTTTCTCTTCGGCACGTTCCTCGCGAGACGGATTTCCAACTGTTCATTGTGCGCCAAATTTACCACTTCGGCCACCGGCAACGACTTCCCTCCGACCGTGTCGGTTACCGCGGTGCTGGTGACGTTCAGATCTTTGATGTTCAACGTGATGGTGTTGGTGGACTCCTCGGTGGAAATAGTAATGTTCGCCACTCCGGCGAACGTGGAATTCCAACCGTCGAACCTCGGGACGAATCGCAATTCGTAAAACAGTGGTACAGTGGTCCTTGGCAACCTGAACGTGTCCATCGGTAAGTCGCCATTGTCGTCGTTTTTCGCGGAGGCCCCGACCCGGAAGAGCAGGAGGCCGAACGCTAATATGGGCACCGCATATTTCGACATGATGAACGCAACACGACCGCGACTGATAATACGTATGTCGGTCGATGCGAAATCAAACGTTGACGTCGCAGAAGAGTGCCGGTTCGCGTCTTATCTTATCTGGCGCCGCCACCGCAAGGCTCGAGTGCTATGGTTTTTAAACGAGTTGAATAACAACCGAGCGTTATGACGATATTATAATTATTAAAAAAATGTTTGTCGCATACACTCATATCGTTTTAACAGGCAGGTGTCGCGTATTTAGAACGGTCTTAATCCAAAGACAATCGCGCACATTATCTTGTCCAAATACACGGAAAAAAATAAAAATTATAGTTAACTCGACTATATTTATGGTTACTGTAATCATAATTTATAGTTCCATGTGAGACAGCTATAATTTTACTTGGAATTATGATTATAGTTAAAATTATTGATTCATGTAGTTAAAGTAAGTAGATAAAAATTACAAAATTAAAAAAAAAAAATGCAAAAATTAATCCCGACGTTGTCAGTCAAGATCGAAATTGAATCAACCCAAATACCTAACCTAACAGAGCTTAATAATTACTACGCGTTACCTATCGAGTTACTCCTTAAATGAAGATTACACATAGAAAAACTTCTATCCAGCCATCACGTAATGATATATTTCATAGATGATTTATTTAGTTTTGATCAGGCCAAAATGAATTATTACTGTTTTCTCACTTTTTTTCTATGTGTGTAATATTAGATAACTGTTAACAAACACATGTAAATACTAGGTATTATTATTATATTATTATCATACATAATTTTATAACAAAATATATTTGTGAAATTTAGATATTTGTAACGCGTTATATTAAGGACAGTAATTTCCAATATATTTTCTTCGCATAGCAAACAATTGAAATACGTAAAATTGCAGTAGCACATTACATTTTGTTACATTACTATCTAAAACTGCTTATGCAATTTTTATATTTTGTAAGTACTAAGACATTTTGATATCAATGTTAGATTCATATTTTTTCGTCGATTATATTATACCTATACTGTGTTGCAATCATTGATTTTAACATCGTTCGTAACCGAATACTTTTTAACTATAATAAGAAAATGTAAAGAAAAATTAAATAGATGATAAATATTTATTAACAAAATTAAAAAAAAATAATCCTTTATTACATATTTAAGTATATACCTACATATTTTTCGACACAGGTATAATTACTAGTCAATAAATAAGAACACGGTAAATTAAATATAATAAAAATTGGAACACTTAATAGTTTTTGTAAGTACTGCTGAGATTATAACTACAATATTCAATTTTGTTAAATCAACTATAATATACCTAGTTAAATGACCTTCTGAAATTTAACTATACTTTTATAGTTGTTTTCACTATACTAGATTAGTTAAATCAATCAATAATATACTAATTTTTTTTCCAATTATGCTAATTCATAGCATGATTAATATGAGAATTGCGCAATCGGGCGAATGATTTAAATTAAAAGAAAAAGAAAATGTTTTCTACGCACTTTTTTGTGCATTCAAACCATCTCGAAATTTGCCATAATAATATCTATCAACTTTCAACCTCATTGAAACGAAATTGCTACACTGTGTCCAGCAGGGGTGGCATAGCGATTTTTTTCGGGAAAAATTTAATCAAATCAAGCATTGATAACAAATCAATGATGAAAATAACGATATTTATTTTACTTAAAATCTTATTCGATTCCAAATTTAATATTGTTTAAATATTTTTTGTTCCAGAGCTTTGAAATTTCATAGATATTTTCACAATGAATTTATTTTTTTTGTTAAGTTTTCACCAGTTTAGTAGTACTATACAACTACGGATTACCAGCTCGAGTGCGACTCTTATTACGAAATGGTAGCTATATTTTCGTTCTTACTTAATGAAATTGTCGATTTATGGTTATAAGAGTAGAACATTATTTAGGCGCACATTCAGGTCCACTTAGACTTACAATTTTATAAAAATAAATTATTCTGTTTCTAATAATTAAACGTCACATATGGCAGGAGTTTAAGCGATGCGTTACTTTCTTCGAAATAAAACGGAATGATCTCCGAATTTAATTCATGGAGTTTGACATAATATGTGAACAGCATATTATCTATTTTCGTAATATTCCTGTAACATTTACAAAAGCGTAATATTTTTTTTCTTGTAATTACATAATAATATAATAGTCTAGAGTCTAGACTATGTCCTATTTCCCGATACGCCAATCCAGGCCTGCCTACATGACATCAAATAAACGAAATATCATTATATCAATTGATGCTATAACAATAAATTTATTTATTTAAATTAAACGAACATTAAAACACTTTTATTAGCGTAAATGTAATTTTATAAATAGCGAAATACTTTAGCCCGTTGAACACATTAAGCCATTATGACGTCGGTACAAAACCACTTGAAAATCTACAGAAAACGTTTCATTTATTTTATGGGTGTATCGTTAGAAAAGCAAATAACATATTTTGTTGTATTGACCGAGTAATGACCTTGAGAACAGTATACACCTTACAAATCAGTAAGTGTTTATTTTTAACGGCATAAAATAACAGATAATGCCTATCTTCAAGTGTTTAGATTAGTTGAATACCTATGACTTATTTTCTGAATATATGATACCCATTTCAATTGAATTAACTCGGTAATCTAATTTCGAATCGTGCAGATTTAAATGACATTATTCAATTTTTTTTATTTGCATGAAAAAGAAACATATATATGTTATATATAATAACCAATTTATATTATCTTTTTTTATTAAATTTTAGATTCTAGGAGTGAAGAAATTAGTAGTTTTACAAATATGTTATTTATTTTTTAGAAATACTTTGTAAGTCAAAAATTTTCTCTTAATGATATTGTTTAATTCAAACATTGATTATAAAATACGTAATAATATTTTATAATTAATGATTGAAATGACTACTTATGAAGATAATGATGTATAAAAGTTTAAAACGAGGCGTATCGAAATAAGAAAGAAAACAATATATTTGTTCTTATTAATATTTACTGGCATATTATTTCCCATCCTGGATTCAGTTTCCACTCCAGATTACAACCCCCCCCTCCTTCCTTATAATAAATTCCAAAGTACGTTATTACCGTTAGTGTACCTACATGATATTTGTAATAAACGATAAATATTTAGAATTATTCTATTTTTATTAAGTCTCAAAGCTTCTAAACCATATTTTGGTCGGTATGGTGTGAAATTTGTCAGAATTTTTTGAAAAATATCATTTTAAATAATTTAGTTCTCGGGGAAGATATTTATTTATTTTTTTATATCCGAGTTATATTTAATCAATTTGCATATTAAATATACTTATACACTAAAATTATATTATAATGTATGTAAATATATGAGTATAATATATAATATATTCACGAGCAAATTAGAAAAAATGTGCAGATATTCCGTGATTCAAAGAATTTTTTACAGTATTTTGAATATTTTTTCACAATTTTTAAATACTTCAATTTGAAGTCCTCATCTAGAGATAACGTTTGTTACCAAACTCAATAAGTTACGGCTATTTTTTTTTTTTTGTGATACGCTAAGTTAAAGTTTACGAAAATTATATGTGTAATAATGAGTACGTCAAAAGTTGCGCTTTGATGGTAAGGGTAACACTAAACACGTTAGATCATTTTCCGTAACTGAGTCTGCATTACCGCATTACAGTAATGGTTATCTATCTCATCGGTTGCCTTACATGTGCATTGATAAGTTATTGTTATTAAAAACAAATTTTGAAATATCACATTGTACCACGTTAAAGAACAAAGTTTTAAAGTTTTTTCTCCTAGAAAATTACCTATTTCTCAGACCAGTAACCACTATACATACAAATTTCCATAGGGGGAGGGGCTTAAATTACATGACACCCTTCTAGCGATAACTGAACTATTTTATATTCTCCCAGTAATATCAAATGTAAATCACAAATCAAGGCATGTAAGCCGAATAATAAGTAAATTAAATAATAATTATAAATAACTGAACAATGGAAATAAGTGGCACAAAAAAAGCGCGATTTGTGTATGATAAGGGAGAAACTCAGAATTTGGCTACACAAAAATTAAGCCTGGGAGCATCCATTAAAGAATATATTATCCATGGTCCATTGAACGAACAGACACATTTGGACGTGTGGGCATTTTAACGTAGCGACATTTGAATGTCAAAATAAAAATAATAAAATACATTAAATAAATATTTGGCACAATATAATAATAAATTAGCGTCAGCATACGATGATAATTAAAAATAATTTTTTTTTTTTTTTTTAACAAAATTAATAAATTGAAATATTTTGAGTAATTCCACGTAAAAATTATATAACAGGTAGGTATTACTTTATAATTTTTGACTATTTTTAAAATTCTTCTGTCTACATCTACAATTTTTTTAATTTTTTTGGTAGACTTATGAAATTAAAATATAAAACATAAAAAATATTTTTTATTGTTTTTACGGCCAAATGTCCTAGATCCTCCATTAACTCTCAGCTCATCGTCCCAGTCGCATTATTAATGCGTACTAGGTAGTATATAGTACAATAATTTAATATTGAGTAAAATCATTTTACTCCAATGGTAAATAAAAGATTAGAAAATTAAATTATAATTTTCAAAAAAATTTTGGACAAGTACTTCTATACGAAAAATTCTTCACAGAAAATAAATAAATAAAAATAAATAAATAAATAAACGTCAATGTAAAAATACTGTATAGTTTCACATCGTAGAGAATCTAAAAAAAAAAATCCATTTTATTGTAATTATAATAGAAAATATTATAATCTTCACTTTAAATCAATTTAAAATTAACATCAATGTAGTATTTGTAACTGCAGTGTACGTAAGCGAAAATTAAATCACTTACACCGGGTATTGTGTGCATCTCATCATATGTCATAATAAAACAAATATTATGTATTTAAAATTATTTCAACATTAAATATACTATAATAGACATAATTAATATGCATTTCGGTATTTATTTAAAATACAAATTTAAGGATGGAATGTTCTAATAACCTCATCAAAAATAAATTCGTAATTCAAATTTTATTCTATTTATTTAATTATAACTTATGGTTTACATTAAAAATTTGCATACCTATTTTGTAATATACCCGACGATTTTTTTCAGAACTAATATATTATAATATATAAGCGAAGATAGCCTCTATGTTCAGTGATTGAATAAATATTTATAAATTACTACCCTCTACCCCGTCCCCCCTAATATATATATATATAATCACATAATACCATACTTATCATATTAATTTTTTTCAATAATTAGATTGATACATTTAATAGCACAAGTCAAAACATATAATTTTTGAAAAGATAGCCAAACATATATACATGGGTATTTTTCGCTCCACGGATGGGATTTTATAGCTATTTTCATTTAAAAGAAACGATAAATTATTTCTTCAATAAAACAATTCTGAGTGGAGCTTCAATTTATTCATAACAATTTTACAAGAATAATAATAATAATAATTTATTAAGTTCAAACCACTACAATATTCTACATTAATTCGTATGGTACTTAGGTATTTTCGCGTTCAAACGAAATACATCGCCTTGCCCGTTAGTAGTGTACACGAAATTATTTGCAGCATAAACAATGCAAAGCTCCGAGGGTTCGTCGAAGCGCCACTGGACGGCTGGGACGTGGACGTTTCGTTGGAGATAGTCGCGGTAGACGTAGGAGTCTCGGTAGACGTGGTGGAACTGGTGGTGGGGTGATCGACATCTATACCGAGTTCGCGTACAGCGTTCTTGGTCCATCGCTCTATTTTCGGATGGTACGTTTTGAACCAAGCAATGTTTTCGTTTACATTTTCGTAAGACGAGTTGAACGATTTTCGCAGACGGATCGGCACCGACGAGTTTTTCCTCAGCTCGTCGATCTTTCAACGAAAACGTGATAATATTATTATTTTACCATATTATCGCATCCGACGTGTAGACGTACCTGGTTTATTTCATCGTACAGAGCCACGTGCGAGGCCAACAGCGAGTATATAGACGTCGCCACTTGTTCGCCGTTGATTATCTCGTTCACTATCCGATCCAATTTGGTGGTCAAAAATTCGATAAGAGCCGAGATTCCTTGTGGCGTGGACGCCAACGTGGTGTAAATAACTCGGAAGTCTTGCGGGAGAATCGGACCGTCGTGTCCGCTGAACATGAAATCTAAATACCTGAACACGTAGGTGAATAAAATACATTGAA
>JAIPRM010010599.1:0-13634 GCA_025469315.1 Stegophylla sp. TES_Ste_2020
CATTTTTTGAAAATTTTTTTTTTTCTTATATTATTAACTTCCTTCGTTCAGAATCGTTTTACTGAAGAAATGATTTATCGTTTCTTTAAAATTTAATACGCCCGTCAAATGAATACCACCCGTCGTGCGAAGTACACCCATCGTGCAAAGTATGTCCGGCTTTTTTAATTTTGTTGTTATAAACTGATACTTTCCCTGAACTAAATAAAAGATTATTAAAAAAAAAAATTCTTTATAGTTAAAACCATTAATCACATAAACGAAAAAACATTTTAAACAAAAACAACGTTTAAAACATTGTTTAAAACACGTTAAAAAACTTTTAAAAAACGTTTTAAACAAAAAAAAAAACATAATTTAAAACGTTTTAAAACGTATAAAACTTTTTTTTTGCAACCCTGATCGTGACTGACCAAAGACGACACGATAAACATTAATATTAATTATATTATAGTGAATTAATGTTGATTTACAATTAATAGAACTGTTTTATTATTTTTTTATGATTTTTATATTTTATTGTAATTTGAAATTATTTATGAAATATTTATTAGTTGTAAGGGAATATATGAAAATTAATTTTCGTTTTTTGTTTATGTTGTAGTGACAAAATAATTTTAGTCCAACATTTAAGCTCAATGTGTGTATATCAGTATAATATTATCTAAACTCCGTGTATAAACAAAAATAAATAAATTTTGTCATTCTGGTGAAATGTCGACCTCTTGCTATTATTACTAGTACTTATTATTACATAACTTGTTATTATGTTACACATACTTTTTATAATCAGTACCTGTTCGAGAGCATTAAATTAATTTTTTTATTTTACATGCCCTTTAAAAAATATTTCTTGACCCTCAAATATGTGAACTGATAACTAAGTAGGCGATTCTAACTGATGATAATCATTACTTCCATACTATAATGATTGTTGTTTTAAACTGTTTATCATTACTGATAAACTTTAAAAAAAAATTGCAATCAAGAAATATTTATATGATATATGCTTTGTCATGGGTATGCGTGATATTAAGTTGCATTTAGTAAAAAATTCCCTGGAGGGGCAATGGCCTTTTTGGCCGCCACCGGAGGATGCCCTTGTTCACAACTAATGATGATTTCCGGGTGCAATAACTAATCAATTTATCATTCCTTCAATTTAGAATTGTCATACAACTACAAAGTTTTAATTGCTAAAGCCCAGTAGTGTTAATCAATTGTAACTCAAAAAATAATGTCCCGAGAAACTTAGATTTTTTAGTATTTACCAAGAATACTTAAAGACTAAACTAAAAAAAAAAAAGACTTACATCACTAATAAATCAATACAGTCTATGTTTAGTTCAGCACCAAAATTATTTAACTTTTCGGACTAATTTTCATAATTTTTAAAAACTTTGTAGAAAATTTAAAAAAAACTTTTTTTTAAGCATTTAAAGTTCAAATTTAAAAAAAAATGTATTAAATATAAAAATTAAATACTATTTTGTAGTTAAAAATGTATAAAATGTTCAACTTTTATAACTAAGGATTAAACATTGAAAACAAGAATCCACGTAAATAGATTATAATATATAAATTATTACTTTATACACAATAAAGTTTGCAACTGCGTAAAGATAAGTGCGAATTATGTCAGACTTCTTTCGCTTATTCTGTAATTATTCAAAAAGTACTCATTTGTAATAATTGTAAATATTCATTTATAACATTAAAGAAGAAATTAAATTACATCATTTATTTAAAGGACAACTGATCAGTTTTATGCTTGATTATTATTTTAGTATAAATTACAGTTTTAGCATTTTGACAACTGATTATTATACAAATTATTGAATATAACATCAGTGGCTCACTTCCCCAAAGCCGCCACTGTTCTTAGCACCCATCTCTTTGTCAATGCCAATGCCTATGATTCAATATGTTTATTTTTTTTTTTTTTTATGTATAACGCCAATCATTATAATTACTACATTTCTTGTATTTCGCATTGACAATGCGCATTCAGACAGAATATTATTGCATATTTTCTATTTATATAAGAGAGTGACTCATTAGGGATATGTATGCGATAGGCAATAGGCGAGTTCGAATTGAACTTTAATGAAGAAAAATGGGGAGAAAAACAGTATTATTATCGTGTTGTTTAGGCCATATTTGCCGTTAGAGTAATGTTAATTGAGTCATACTGATTTCGACGAAGTTTCAATAATACGTCGCGTTAATTACTGGTTGTATTTCGTTGGGAAAAAAAAAATAAAAATCATAAATTACGTTAGTATTGAAACCAGGAAATTCGTAAGCTCGTAGAGACCTATGATTTTTTTCGCGCTAATTATATTTGTTTTTAAATATATTTTTAATTATATCGAATCACACTGTTTATACGTCATTATTTATGCACTTCATGTGTTTATATTAAATAACTTTTTATGAACCTTGACTAAGTTTAAACTATATATATATACATACATATTAAGGCACCTTCGTATAATGAAATGCCTAACGCTGATCAAGATTGTAACGAATGACGCAGTCTATGCTTGTTTATGATTTTATTTTTCTATCTATATATCTAATATTTATAAATGTATATAATACACATACATTTATCAAAAATAAAAACGCTTATAACTTTTCTAACACCATAAATTTAACTTCCTTAATTGGCTGTTCGACTTTTTATACAAATTTATATATTATAATAAGGTGTGCACCACACCCAAGTAATATTTTTTTGTCATAACTCGAATTATACGACTACACAGGGCGTGAACAACAAATATATAGTAAAGTCACGATAATTTCAACATTTTAATTATTCAGAGAAAAACGAATTCTAGATTGATTGACATATTATATTGCTGCGGTGTAACATTAATTACCATCGTTTTTCGATAACCAAACCACATCATTAAAAACTCTCAATTTTAACTTCTCCCAAAATGTAATGCAAGTTTATTTTATTTTACTCCGATAGAGTATAAATTAATTTTTATTTATATGTATAATCAAATAGTAAAATAAACATTAATAATACATAATCTTTCTTCTACACAATTAACGTACGTAATATAAATCTGATTAAATCAGCTGTATAGATAGGAAGAAAATCAATTTGTTTGGTGGGAAAGAGGGTGAGGTAGGGAACTCGTTTATATTTTGCGCAGGTTTTTTCAAATAAACTAATGAATTATAACTTAACAGGTTCATTTTTGTTTTTCTCTTTACTATTTCCCGTCAACGTTATAGGTATATTCTGACACTGTTAAACGTCGTTTTCAAATATTATTTATTAATTGATTGTATTGTAATAATTGTCAATTAAATAGCGTAACCGTTAAGCTTTAATATTGTCCGTTGATAAAATCGAATACAAAAAGAAAAAACCGACCTTGAAAAACAATTTTTTTATTTCCTTGAATTTCTTTTGTCCGCGTCATCGTGAAAACATACTCGTCTAAATTACAATAATTATTAGAGCCTAATCAACTTGTAATTCTTAGTTATTAAGAGTTTAAAAACATTGCGCCATTAATACTGTCCTCAACTATCGAACTATGTTCCGATATAAAAGCAATATTCCGTTACAGTTATCAATCGATACGTATCACAGTACTCAAGACAACTATCTGTGCTTATTCGAAGTTACCATTTGACCGGTCGTACATTTTGTATCCGGTAGAAATGGCAAATTCACTGTGTTATTATGTTGTCGTCTGTATTACAGTACTCTGTGCGGATAACGTTTTTTCAAAATTAAATGCAATACGTAAGTTTCGAATTTGAGTAGAATTAACTAACAATAACAGTCACAGCAGGTACACGAGACGAATTTTACACTAGTTATGTTGGAAAATATTTTATAAATATGTTTTATAATTATTTGTACACCACAGTATTGTACTTTCAAATAGTAATTTTAAGAATGTTTAAAGCAAATTTTTCGACTTTATAGGAAAATTTCGTATTTGTATGAAAATTGTCAGTTAGGATTTCGATAGTGAAAGGAAAAGAGCGTTTAACTTATAAGACATAAGTTTCATTCAGACTTTTAGAATAAAGTAATTAAAAATTTCATAGAATACAATTATTCGTTAGTATATAATAAAAAGTCAATTTTAAAAAAATTATAAGTGCCTTGTTTTTTTTGAGAAATATGTGCTTTTTATATGTTAAATTATTTTTAAAAGATTTTATGACTATATTACATAAATAATATATGTACTACCATACTACATTTGTTATAATATGTAATTTAATCGTACTCTATCTAATACGAATCATTATTTTTAGCCAATTATTTACATATTTGTCACCGCTCAGATCCAAACATCACCGACTGTATTATAGAATCAGCATATTTTTTGAAAACCAAACTTGCTGAAGGTAAATAACTTTTACTTACGTGTATAATAGTCATTAAATCATAAACTTACCTATCATATTTTCCTAAGATGTAATAATATATATATATATATGTATATATACGTAACGTGTTTGGAAATAAATTTAAATGTTATTTCACATTTTCGTCAAAGGAATTCCCGAGTTTGACGTCGCTCCGATGGACCCGATGTTAATTACGACTCTCGTGCCGACCAACGGAAATGGGATTAAAATAGAGACCACCAACCTTTTAGTCACCGGGACCAGCAATTTCAGTATCGTTCGTCTCAAGTAAGTATATTTTGGTAATTACTGTGTATCCGGTGTACGTTTTTTTGTATACCTACCTAATTGGTGCGTGATACTTAATACGTACTATTTTTTTTTACTTATTCTGCGTAGAGCTGATATAGAAAAACAAAAGTATGATTTTCAAGTGAGATTCCCTCACATGCACGTGCTCGGAAATTATAGTATCGACGGGAAAATCGCCAGAATGATCATCAAAGGACGTGGAGATTTCGATTTGGATATATGTAAGTTCGGTACAAGCTATGAGAATAAAAAAAAAAAAATTCGCGTTTTACCGATCCTTTTTCCCGTACGAGAATTTTAACAGTTCTGTACGATTGATTTTATTATCGATTTAAAAATAATAATAATAAAAACTACAGTGATTTGAATATTTAAGATGGAGTGAAATGCAACGTATCACTTACCGGCAACGTAATCGATATCGACGGTTTGAACTACATACGTTTTCACGACATATCACTTGGGATTACGGTGGACAAAGGCAATATAGAATTAAGAAATCTATTCGGAGGTGATAAAAACTTGGGTAAGTTAATTTGAAAATATTGTCATTCGTGATTGACAGTGATTTTTCTAAGTACGTAACTCATCAATATTTCAACACGTTCACTTGTTTTAAATAATTATATTAAAATCAAATACAGGCATATAATTTTATATTGATATAAAAAAAAATAGTCAACATCATAATTCATAATAGTCTTAAACACTACTTAATTCGTATAAAAAAATTGAACTTACTAACTTACAAGTATCAATTAAAATACTCGAAAGTAATAAGATATAAATTAAAATATAATAAATTGTAGGTATTTAAAGAAACTTCATAATTTCAATAACGTCAATAAGTTTATCGTAATTAAAATTTGTAGAATGATATGAAGAAAATAATAGTTGTGTAGAAAAAAAAAAATAAAAACTTGAAGGTAATAATTTATGTAACTATCGTGTATCGTATTAATATTGGGCATTGTTTTTTCTCTTAGGTGAAATACTCAATAGGGCCATAAATGCCAATTTCGTGATGTTTTTCATGGAGCTCAGGCCAATCATACAGAAAGTTCTTGAAGAGTTCGTGTTAGATACGACAGGAAAGCTTACCAAACATTTTACCTATGAACAACTATTTCCGGATTAACAATGTAAAATCATCTGAGCTTTGATTTTTGTTTAAAACTAAACATAAGTGTTGTATCTATTTAGAAAAATAAACTCTTCATTTTTTTACTACGATTAGTTACATAAATAGGTGGAAAAAATACTTATTTGTGTACAATTAACACGCTTTAAAATTATCAGCTTAACAATAATCATCAATAAAAGAAAAAACAAGAATAAATACATTTGTAAGGTTAACGGACGGTGTATATGATGTGTCGGACCCTACTCCGGAAGGAAAAGTTCCTCGAGCGGCAAACCGGACAAAATCTTATTTATCATCTCGAGTACTAGTTTACCGGCTAGCTCTTCAATCATTGGCATCGCTAGTTTCCTTAACTCTGATTTTTGGCTCTTGATCATATCGTTCAGTGCTCTGTCTAAACATTTAAATACCAAAATGCTCACATGAAAAGAAAATCCAACGAAATTCATAATGCATGGGTAAGTATAGTAAAATATACCGGCAACGGGATGGATAATTATTATATGGTGAATTTATCACTTACTTAAGTTTTGATCTTTCTTGAATAATTTATCGATCAGTATCGAGTAGTCTTTGTAGTCAACTTTTATGTCAATAGAGTCGAACAACAAATACGTTTCATCCTTCCTTTTCATTGTCTTGCCGTTCAAAGTAGCTTTGACTAAAGTGTCAGCTAAAATATCATTATAATATGTTTACTAACTATCGTTAACTGTTATTCGTACATGGAGTTGTATTACCAAATAAAAATTAATTAATAGAAAGAAAAATGTATACTTATTAGCTTAAACGACACTATAAACTACTATATAGTATATACTAATTTTCATCGATTACTATGACTGATTATTATTATTTTTGGTTATTTTAGAAAAATACTTTATCTATAGTGACATTTATCATACGTATTGCATTTATCGAAGCTAATATAACTAAAAAAAATAGATTATTTTAATTTGCAAATTTTATGTTTTTATAAAAAAACTAAACAAATAATAATAATAATAGTAAAATTAATTGAACTGTGTATTGCATGTATTTTGATCACAATTTTGAGATAAAAATTGAATACATTTATAATACGAATTATATATAATGTTTTATATATAAATGTATTATCAAATTTTCAATTTTTTTTATCATTTTGGTTATACTGACTATCGTTTGAATGTCATTATAAAAGATTTCTACTGTATATATAATTATAACATAACGCATTTTGTTACCAATTATAATAGGTACCTACTCATATTCTGTCCTATATATTTAGCGCAATATAGACAGTAAGTTATTATCAGATCACAATTTTTCAGTATACCTATACATTTTTAATTGTTTATTATTTTATTTTCTCATTAAATTTAAGAACTATTAAGTAATTTATTCAAGGTTAAATATGAGTTCAAGGTTAAACATTGTGAATAATTATATATTATAAGCTGTTTATTTTTATTTTTCAAAAAATGCAAATTAATATGCTATTTGTTGAATTAATCAAAATTAATCTTCTAATCAAGATTATTCTAAAACCATTTATTATTTTATACATTACCTACTGAATTTTACTTTATAGTAGTGTTTTAAAACCCATTTAGTTAAAAATGCGGAAATATGTAACAGAAAATGTATACTCTTTGGTAATTATATAGTACTTACTTATATATCTACTGAATATCGAAAAAACAAAAATGTGATATTTAATAAAAAAATTACTGGGTGAAAAGAATTAGTGTCAATAGATTTTATACAAATTTAAAACACAAAATAATACATATAGGTCTTTAAATAACACATTGTACATAATTTTTATTACAGTACAGTTTATAAAATCTATATTATTTAATGTTCTAATTTCATCAAAATTATCCTGTGATTTTAATTTATTCAAGAGAAATTCTAAAAATATGCATTCAAAAATATTTAAACTATAGGTATTAACTATGATGTAAAAGAATTAAGGACTTAAATCATTAAATTTGATTGACACATAAATCATTTGTTTTTTTTTTAAGTCATCGAAGAAATTGAATTACTAAATTTTAAAATTATAGTTTTTCGAAATAGTTAGATTTTGTGGAGATAAATTTTTATTACTATTAGAAAAATTTAGGTTTTTCGATAAATTAGTTTTTATTTGAATTGCAAATGAAAAAGTAAAATTAAATTCAACCCAATAAAATAAATAAAGTAAAATTGGAAAATTTATTTTAAAATCATTTTAGGTACTTACTGACATTAATGAATACAGGCCCTGTGCTTTTAATTGGTAAATTAAACATCACTAAGTTTACATCATATTCGCCCTCCACTTGAAGTTTAGGAAATTTGAGGTCTATGTAAAATTCTCGCTTGTCAAAATTTGCCCTAAAAAGAATAAATCAACATATCATCTTACGTAACTACATTACGTTTAATTCATAATCATATTTATAATATATTCAAGTTAAATACGATCTTTTTATTTTGATACTTACTTCAGTTCGTTAATAATAAATTCTGACGAATGGTGAATAACTAAATTGCGTGCAAATGCCTTATGTTTATCGGATCGTGGAGCGTTATTACCGAATAAAGAAGAAGTTAAGCCTTGGAATACTTTTAAATCAAGCTCTTGTATGACATATGGCTCAAATGCGGGTATATTGAATTCAGGTATACCTTTATGGATAAAAATATTTATATTAAATAACAGTTAAGAGTAAACGTATTATAAACATATTTAAAACTAATTTAAATTAGTTAAGTGAATCAACAGCAACGATCAACGAAAAATTAAGTTGTATAAAAACTCGATAAATTAATTTAATATTTAATGAAAATAGATATTAAAAATGCATAAACATCGTTAACTTCAGATGATGATATAATAATACCTGTTTTTGCATATTTTAAAATATCATTCAAATTTTCCAACATGCACTTGTTTAACATTGGATCCGACCTCTTGCATAGATTAGGTATGTACTTTGCTGAAACGAGTGAAAAATCATTAATATTTCAAAATATAATATCATTATACATTTTTGTGGACAAATTGTCACAAATGGACTATGGGTTGGGATTGAAACAAATCGATATATAATGATCGTTTTTCGGAAATCCAATGTAAATTAAATCGAAAAAACAAATAACGGTTTTTCACAATGATTATAGCGGTACCTATCGTAATAATAATGTTAAGTTAAATTCAGCGGTAATTGAATAACGATATGACCTCACGAAGTGTACACAGATTATTAAAACCTTTTGGCTTCGTGCACCCTCGATCGGGGAGGATGATGCACTCGTATTACTATGAAGATCGAACGGACTTGAACGGGATCTATCGCAAATATCCGACGTCATGATATCGATGGAGGAGGGGGGGACGTCTGTCGCACGTCATTCTAATAATATTATTATATTTTCCAAAGTGTTTTTCTACGCAAATATTATAATATGAACGGACGCAATGGAGATTTGAACGCCCAACGCCGCACCGAGCACTTACTTAGTCTGCTGGGTTTCGCGGGTTTCGCCGTTGCCGGGCAGACGAGCACAGCCACCGCCAGGACCACGGCCGCCGACCGCATTACCGACAGCTTGGCGTACGACATCGTGACTAATATATTATAACGATAGAAGAAGCGGAGAAACTCGGGGAAATTTTTTATTAATTCGGAATCGAGGAAAATGATATAAAACTATAAGCCGCGAGTGCACCGTTTCGGAAATGTCGGAGACGCGTACGCGAAGCTATAAAAAATACAATAAATAATTTACTAATACACGTACGCTGGGCGGTGCTCGGACGAAACGCGGGGCTCAAATTTAAAACGAAATATCATAAAAAAAAAATAATAATAATGTTATCGATTTCGTCTTGAAATTTTGACACAAAACCACCGGCGTGTTCGTGCAGCAGCTACCCGCGCGGCTCTCGGCGTCTGAGTGGCCGGTGTGCACGCGGCGCTCGGCAATTTCAACGCTTGTCGGATGACGCTTCGCTCGGATCCGCGTACCGCGTCGCGACCTTGACAATAACCGCGAATCCGCCGTCGCCGCTGTGCTCGCGTAACGTGCTTGACGCACTCGCCCGCGCGCGCGTTTAGGGAAAAACAGCAATTATTATTATTATTATCATCACTACTCGCGTCGTGTCAATTATTATTATTTTTAATAATGTTATAAAACAGTGTAATTCGCATAATATTATTATTATGTTCGTAGTACGTGCGAAGGCGGCCCGCGTGATCGTGCGAGCGAGCAATTCGACTAAGACGGAGGAAATGGTTTTTTTTTTTAATAATTTGTCTTCACTCCGCTCTCGATTATATTCGTTTTCCGAATTTAATCAGACACAACAACAATCGTTCGCCGGTACATCTGGCAAAATTCTAACAATTATTATTATTATTATTATTACGCGTGCCCCCGGAACCGACCGTGATATTATTATTATTATTATTATTATTATTATTATTATAATGTTATGCTGGGTGAAGCTAGGTCGCGCAATTATCGCCCTCGCATGTCCCGTGCGTTGGGTGATAAAATCTCCAGACGCGCGATAACGAGTCGCGTGTGTAATGAGCGAAAAACTTTGATAGTTTTTGACATCACATCGTCGTTAATAGTAGTTATTGTAGTTGAGATTGTTGTTGTTATCGTCGTGAAAATCGTCTTCTCCGTCGAGGACACACGGCACGAGATGCGTCCGCGGATCGCGAGATATTATCGGCATCCAGGAAATTCTTTGAATAATAAATATTTGAAAATACAAAAGTTGAATCAGTTTTTTTTCTTTTGGTATTTGGTCTTAAATTATTTAATTTTGAACCGATAAACCTAGAATCTATATATAGTTGGAATCGAAACTATATGGCAGAAATAATACTGGAAACGATATTATTTGAACCGATAAATCAGTAATCTATGAAATGTGGCCACTAACCAGTTATAAAGTTAAAAGTTATGTTACAAGTTACTTTTAACTTAACTAATTATACTTTGAAATATGTCATCTGAATTAAACAGTCTATTAATTTAAGTTTTTATTTAATAACAGACACTATACATATAACACTAAATCCTTATTTCAATTTTTGATTTTATTCATCTTTTCCAAAATTATCAGTTCAAGTTATATATTTTTTAAATAAGTTGATTCCATATTCATAGTTTTCAAAAAATGTCGATTCAATATAATCCATGTAAAATCAATTCCAGATTTTGTCGGTTCCAAGTATTTTCAATTCAAATCAACAACGTTTCAATAATTCTCAGATTCAAACCTATATAACTTTTAACCATGGACTCTTATTATTAATGTACCGGTATACCCACCAGAGGTATCATTTCGACTTTTACTCGTACTACGGTCTAGTGGTTACCAAAAAGATCAAAATAAGAAGTATTTTATATTATATTATTAGACATATTAGTTCTAATATTAAAATACGCAATACACATAACGTGTCATTTATAAAGGATATTACTTGTTCTTTGGTTATCACCAATGATATTTTAATATTATAGTGATATAGGCGATATAGCACTGAAGCGCAACAAGAGTGAAAAACAAATTCTAGTTCCAACAATAAAAACACGGCTGGTCCTAATTAAATGTTGACGAGTTGTATAGGGCTGATAGGTATTATGTTCGAATATGATATTTTTATAAAATCAAATTTATGTTATTTTTTAACATATCTATGTACCTGTGCTTAATTCATTTCAAACAATCTCTCATACATGTCAAACGACGATTTTTTCAATATACTACCTTATTTAAACTATTTTTCAATTCAGTATTACATAATTGACTTTGTTTAACCTAATAACAATTTTTTATGTTGAAACTGGTTTACTAGTCACCAATTAAGAAAATTGAAACACGGTAGAAAACATAATATAATAATAAAAATAGTTAATTATATTATTTTTTAGATTCTGAGCAGAGCGATTATGCAGCATTCCCGTTCCGTAAACACTCTTGCGTACAGAAATAATTATCCAAAAGCTTCGATCAACCACTTTTTGAATCAGAATTTGACTCTAGATGTTACTTTCAGTGGTGGCACCAGGGACAGGCCAGGTAGGAACTTACCTGAAAATGCCAGCTCTACCATTAGCCCGGCCTCAAACATAATAAATAATATTATATTCATTACATTAATTTTTTATAAGAATTCATCAGAGAAAAATGTATTTGTTCACTGTATATAATTGAGATTAAAAAACTACTATATATTTATATACATTATATGCTAATACTATTTAGAACCTACTTTTACTTCCAATTTAACTTACTTTTAATTCTACGAATTAAGATATTAATATATTATTTTATTAATGTAAATGTTATTACATTATTCCGTATTTATAGTTTATTCTACAGATGTATATACAAATAATCGTGCAACGAATAAAGTAATAAAAAAAAAGGAGCTTATTATACAGAAGGGAGTTGGTCCAAATTCTAAACCTTTTAAATTCTGAGTGGAGTGTAAAAGGATCTAATATATTTTCTTTTATTTTCATATAAACTATTTTTCTGGTTAAAAGCATATTTGGATCAGTGTAGTCAAAGTACTATTTTAAACAGGTTGCTTTTCGAAACTCACAATTTTTTTTTCGGTAAACAAGGAATAACTATGAAAAGTTTGAATAAAAACGGTACACGATTTCATGAAATTAATCTTAGTTATTCAACCGTAAAACCAAAAATATATTATTTACAATTTTTCAATGCAAATTGATTTGTGTCTAAACATTCATAAAAAACCTTTTATCGAAATTTTTCACAATTTTTCACGGTATGTATTTTATTTTACTTCAGTTCTCACCAATTTTCGTCTTATTGTTTATATTTGTTAGTCGTGTTATCTGTGCAACCTTTGATTTGTTTTTGGAATACGAACATTTGCTATCTCAAATTAACAGACACTCATTGTTTTACATTATATTTTATACTAATTATGTTCACTACTATATTTAAAAGTAATGTTTGACATCTTCTACTACCCATATAATTATTATCTATTGATTGAATAATTTATAATTATATATCTTATGTCTTTAATAGCTGTTAACATTAGTTTTATATAGTTTAAATAGTTTCAATAATAGTAGTGTTCATATTGCAATATGTATTTTGACAATGTTTTAAAAATACTTTGTTTTCTCCAGTACATTTTTTTCGGATACTTTACTATGTCGTTAATTATATAATATATTACATAATAATATATTGTTGTATATTTTATCCTAATTAAATATAATTTATCCTAATCGCTTTCATTTCATACATTTTATAATTATATTTCACAGGTGATGGAAACCCAAAAACAGAACTAAGATGCGTTCCGGTCCGTCGTTGTCAGTGTATCTCAGGATCTTAATGATTAAGATATCATAATTATCATTCATTATTTTACGTTTGTTTTGACTAGATCAAGTGACTTGAGTACCTATGAGATACGTCCACGACAATCTGATTAGACATCGACCAAAACGTAAATAAGTATCACGTTCATTAATGACCCCGTTACTTACCGTAAAAATAAATTTAAACCTAAAAAGATAAAATTCATCGTTTTAATATTATACTAGTACTAGTGTATATATCATTAATATTGCTTGTATGCTCACTCCCTATTTTATCAGGAAAAATAGAAAAAAAACCGGACATACTTCGCACGACGGGTGGTATTCTCTTGACGGGCGTATTAAATTTTAAAGAAACGATAAATCATTTCTTCAGTAAAACGATTCTGAACGAAGGAAGTTAATAATATAAGAA
>JAIPRM010010600.1:0-13634 GCA_025469315.1 Stegophylla sp. TES_Ste_2020
AAATAATAATAATAATTTCACACTCCCCTCAACAAAGTTTTCTACCCATCATACACAAAAAAGAGTGTAATACGAAAAGTGACAAAAAATAGGCACTGCTGTTTTGGATAGGAAAAATGAAAAATGTATAATTCCAATTTACAATTTATGTTAATATGATACAAAATAGTATAATATGATTATTCCTGTCATAATAGATCCTAATTTTCAAAATATCACTACATTTATAAACATTGGTCGAAACGGTTCATCTTAATATTTTTACATTCATATAAAGATGCATATTTTTCAATTATTAATTAATTTTTATAATTTTTTTTTTTTAATTGTAGAGTAATTTTATATTACGACAGGTACTTCTAATAAATTCATAATATTTGTTTTCACCAGATATACACTGATGTATACGAATTTTGTTAGATTTTGTCTTTTGTATTTTTCAACACATTAAGAAATTTTTTTCGATAAAGAATTAAGGACTCTTATTTAATATAATATAGTAATATAACTTTATAAAATTACTGCTGTCTTCATTTTTAATTGATCAATAATTTCGTTGGGTGAAACGGGAAAGTTGAATTCGAGGGAAACGGGTCGGGTCCGGTTGTCGTTTGTAGTAGGTAAAGATAGTTGAAAGAAAAAAAAATTGTCTTGTTCGGGTATTTGTAATAAAATAGAATAAAACGCACAAACAGAACGATTGCAATTATTGCGGTCGTTAGTGTCCTCGCCCGGATCCGGGATCCCTTTATTTTTTCTCCTTTTCTCCGGCCGACATAGAAATATTTTTATATTGATTTTTCATCGTTCAATTTCGGTTCATATTGCTCGATTCGAGAACTGCGCGCGAATAATTCAATTCGGACATCTTTGCGACGATGCAACGGATAAATTCGCATCTGCAGACGTTTTGAAATTAAGTCAATCGTGTTAATTTACACTTAAACTTGAAAAACAGTTCGAATTTTTGACGAGAAAAAATTATTGGAAAAAAAATATCACATAACAAACATTTTTTTCTGCCAAAATAATCTACATATAATTCTATATTATATTCTATTAATATTTTAATTATCATTAAATGATTAAAAAAGCAGTTTTAAGGAGATTTTGTCCAGTTATGTGAAGATATTCCCAAATTTTGGAAAAACGAGAAATTTCGAAATATAAGGCCAAAATTCTTGCAGATTCTTCACGGAGAAATCCCCTCTCCCCCCTAGGAAATTTTTGATATTACTGTTGACCAGTGTGCCGTAAGCATCTGTATGTAAATGTCACATAATGTTACATTTTTTGGAATGATTAAGATAAATTAAGAGAGGCCTATCTAGTCAGCATCTCCTTATTTGCACTTACAAGTACAGGCGTATTTAATGTGCTGTAGATAAAAATCCTTAGAATATACCCTATGTTCTATGTATAATAACACAACGGTTTGAACAAAAGGGAAACGAGGGACAGTAAATTAACTCTTTCATTGTAAATGCGTTAAGGATTAATAATTCATATCATCATTTGAAATTCTAATCTTTTGTCTTTTTCACTGTACATAATTTTATTTTTCGTTTTCAATAGCGATAACGTACGTTATACAGCGTTAAAACATCACACATTCGCGTACATACTCGCTAAAGTCAAAGAAAAAGTTTGAAAAATTCACGCATTAAAAATATATATGTACCTTGTATTAGTATATTACAATATTACATAGATAAAACATACCATACAAAACAACAATATAAAGACTTAAATGTTCTAAATATCAAAAAATTATATATGAAATCAGCAGTCCTTTTCTTAAAAAAAAACATAATGTCCCATTGGCCATTACTCCTGTGTATCATAATGTTGGTACAAGGTTCGCTAAAAATGATTATAAAACACACTGGCCTCATAAAACAGGCACAAGAAAACAATATGAATTTGTCGGTACAAAAATTAATTAATACCAAAACACCTACACACATTACCACTACTACATAGGTTTAAGAGAGATTTTACGAAGTGGCTTCTTTATGAATTTAACAATGATCTTTTATTATAAAACACCTTTTTTTAACGGTTAGTCGAATTTATATTATTATAAAATTCCTATATTTCTACTAATGCTTTATACCCAAATTATTGGAAATTTTCAAGCTTATATATCATGATTTTTTTTTTTATTTATTTAAGTTTAATTGCTAATATTTCACTAGACAGTAGACACATATTTTTTAATTATTATTATATAATTTAATAATTTTTAAACACTAATATACTACTAATAATAATTATACTTATGTACACATAATAACTCCTGGGCCTCCACACGAAAATAACACGTGAGACCCAGTATTCTTATCTTGAGAAATAAATTAATAATAATAATAATAATAATTACACGTCATATTAGTCACAAACTTCGTTCGTGGACTCACAGATTACTCGGCCAGTGGATTACTCAAAATGGCAACCGTGTTCCGCGGGTCGAAAACCCGTGCTCTATTATAGGTATGTCTACAATATCCACAACTCCGAAACTAAAATCTATATTGTAACCATATAAAATACTAGTTATACCGCAACTAGTGTGGCGGTCGAACGTCGTAAATCCGTAACAGTATTTTTATAAACCCGTATTGTATATTTTTCCGTTCGTAAAAAAAAAAAAGTTTTGTCGTAAAGTTCCGAACGTCAGGTAATTGCGAAACGGACGGAAATCGTACTTATATATATATATATATTTAGCCGTACCAATACATTTCGTTACTTAACTCAGAGTTTACAAAAAAATATTGCAAATAGTACATAACAATAATATATATTAATTTATGGATAGGATGTACGGAAAATTTATTATCCAAAATCAGTTACCAAGAATAATGCCGAGCAACAAAATTGCTAAACAGCGGGAAAAACTGTACGTATGACATAAAAATTTGTATAATGTCTTCGTATCAATCATTTATTATTATGCGGTACCTACATCAAATCATTTGGTTTGCTTTTGGTTTTTTTCTTTTAGCTTTCACACGCGAATTCCGGAAAGTTGTGATATCGTGGTCTGCATTCGGATTACTGGCGGTCGTCAGTCAAGAATTGCATGCATTTAAACGTAAAAACTACCTTCTAAAATTAGTGACAACTATTTCACCTAAACCTCAATATTAACTGAAAATTGACTAATTAAGTTTGATGTTATTTTAAAGAAACATTTCTAATTGCATTAGTAAATATTTTCCATCGATGGTACTAAATCTGTTTAAGTGAGAAGGAAAATATTATATTTTCTATTTTTTAATTAAAAAAATAGCGCACAATTTAGACAGATCTTTCGAAGAGATAGCATGCGATTCTTCATCATGCGAATTTTTTTAATTGTTTGCAATGCGTAAAATAAATATAGATATAATGTGTATATTGTTGTTTGTACCAGCCCCGAACTCGTTCCATGACTCCAGAAACTTTAATACATACAATTTTGTATTGCACATTTAGCATATTTACAGAAAAAATGGTCAAAAATAAATCACTTCAATTTTTTAAAATACAATATAATATATATGTATATAGTTTGTGTGTTAAAATAATACTTTTTAATTTTATACAAATAATGTTCATGATGTTAGTTAAGGTTTTTATAATTCTTGTTAATTTATATTCAAAAAGAAAATGTGTAATGTATAATATTATATTATAATGCTGATTAAATATTATATTTTAAATAATGTTATATATTAGATTTAGTTGCTAACGATATAATCCATGTACAGACAATCTCAGAAATTATTTTTTAATTTGTCATAAGGTCAAAGTTGAAGCAGAATTCCATTTAATAAAATAGATATTTTCAAATGTTGTATATTTACGATAAGATTACCAGTAAAATTAAAAAAAAAAAAAATGAAGTCTACTCAAACATTTCAGAGGGTTGTAAGATGGTATACAAACCTATATTTTAGATAATAATATTATATGTTATATTTTCAAAGAAATATATTTTGTGTTTTATATACTCAAAACTCGAGTAAATTGTACTTCAAATACAATTGATTAATGTTCAAGATTTTTATTTAATATACTGATCGTTTCTAGACCCTACATATCATTGCCATGATATATTGGCATATTTACAAGAATTTGCAGCATATACGTAAGTCATGACATCGAATATCTTGTTTTTCAAAACGTTAGAAAATATATGTAAATATAACGATTTAGGATGATTCTAAGGTAAATTAGTGCAAAAGAAATTAATGAGCTTTTTCCCGTTAAGGTAAAGCATTCTTCATCCTGATCTCGTAATTTTAAACTAATTTGTTGTGTTTTAATTAATATTCGTGATAATTAGTACCGACTCAATCGAGTTTGTTTCTGTTTATGCAGGTCCAATGCTATCAAACCCGACTTCTGAGAAAACAAAAACGTACTGAAAATGTCGAATTAATTCTGCTGAAAATTCGACGTAACTTTTTCGATTATCCGTATTTTTTTCGAAAGGTAAAGGTCATGGCTTAAAAACACTATTCTCCGCACATAATTGTAAGTAATTCCAATCATTAATAATACAATTCATAATGATTTATGGTTTATCTATGATTTATTATAACAAGGGTTTGAATTTTAATGTATTAAAATACCTACGAAAAAAAAAATGCCTAATGAGATACTATTAAATGTACTAAAAATATGAATATATATAGTATATACATATATAAACTGCCCTTAAAAAATACTTTAAAAAAAGGTAAAAATTGTATTATTATTTCCCTTCATATTCACAATCATGTAAATAAAAACAGCACACAACCGAAATTTCAAACTTTATAATTTTTAAAAATGAAGTAAATTGACAGATTAATTTTGTAATATGTTTTTAATATGCTATACACTGCGTTGTTTAATACATAGCACAAAACACAACGGTTACTCGATGTTTATCGTTGTTAATTCAATTCATATGAAATGTCAGATTGTCGCAGTTTTTAAACTCCACAACATCATTTCATAAATAACGAGTTCTTTATTATTTGATAACCAAAAGGTACACCTATTAGTGTATCTATCTACAATTATTATTTTCAATCAACCGTTCACTACACGTTTAGTAGGTACACAAAATATAAAAATATGCTAAAGCGAATAATTCATTATTAAAACGTTTTAATTTTCTAAGAGATAATTTGATAAAAAATTAATCGTTTGCAATTCATTGATGCATGAAAGGAATTTTGTATTTAAAAAGCATTGTTTTAGCAACCAGAAAAAATTATGTATTATTCATATACAGTGAATATCGATTATTACAAACTAACTGGAGAGTTCTTAGGTTTGTTGGTTTGTTGTATATAATTATTTTTAGTAAATGATATTTTTATATTTTAATAGGCCGTATAAAATGTTTCTAATTTATTAAATTTTAAGTTTTGAGTAGAGCGACGAAACAAGTGATTTTACAATGGTGTTTATTTTTTTTCTGTGTACACTTTCGTATAGATATACTCGCCCAAAAAATTACTCGTCAAACAACTGTTTGAATCAAAATTTGGCTTAAAATAATACATAAAGAAGGTAGTTTTTCAAAATTCTCAATAGTTTATCAAAATTTCTGGAAAACTACTTAACGTTTGGAAGAAACACCTGAGAAAATTTTTCTTCATCCAAACTTTATAAAAATTTAAACACGGGTAAAAAATTATATGAAAAATATTTAAGTAAAAGTTTCTTTTCAGTATGTGATTTTTTGGTTTTGTAATTTTTTGTTCTCATAAAAGATTGTATTTTTCTGTTTTTAGTATTTTTTACCAATGTAAATTCAAATGTTAATATTCTAGCCACTAACCATGTTTAAGTGAAAATTTAATTTTTCCCACATTTATTAAATGGAAACAAACTCGGTCTGTGCATTATAAGGTTTGATCTAGGTAATCGAAATTTTGTATGAATTTTTTTAGGTTCAATAATAACAAACTACGCCTACGGGATCGAAATAAAATACTAATATATATATCTGAGTATAGATTCTATGCTTGTCTTAAGGAGGGCAAAAAATGGCATTTTTCTGTCTGCGAAGTTTCCAAAACAATTACAATTACATTTTTTTTTTCTTAATTTAATTTCATCGATATTTTATCGTTTAACCAGACATTTGGAATTGATTAATGCAATGCAGTACATATGTCACGTAGACGAGAAATTAAATTATATTAATTGTAAAAGTTATAAGAATATAAAAATCAATTGGAAAATTCATTATCACATAACGGTCGGTTGATCAGAGATTCAATGCAGATTTAAAATTGACATCATAATTGCAAATTACAGTGCTATCTAGAAACCTATTATTAATATTATTTATGGTTTAACAACGGAACATATTCTAATATTCTATTCAAAGTCATGAATAATTTTTTTCTTTTTAACGTATTCTTCGGTATTTGATTTTGTAATATCTACCATCCGGAGAAAAATATCCTTCGGTTCACAGTGATATGGTATTTCTACAATAGGAGTTTGCACATCGGTGACAGATTCGGGTGCGAGCAATAACAGTTGATGTTGACGGATCACGCTGTAGTCGTGTTTCCGGTGCGAACGAGTTAACATAATATTATTATGAGATACCGATATACGGTGGCTCACGCGTCGTTTGTTTGAAAAATATATTATAATAAAAATGGGTGTTGAAAATATTCAACAAATTCATACGCGAGGGCGCGATGTCTCGTTCAAGGCGATTTTTTAGCGTACATGAAATTTATGATAAAGTTTCGAGAAATCGCGCGGGTACGTTCGCCACTCTAGCGAGCGGACACGTTGAGCAATCCGTTTTCGGATAATGCATGAATGATCGATTGAAAGTTTAGACACCCTCGTCCGATATTATCGACATAATATCGCATCTATCTCAGAGGTCCAACCTGCATTCGAGGCTGCAGTGGCAGTTTGAATGATGTTTTCGATTTCCCTTCGACGCTATACAGTATGTCCCAGAAGTCTCGTGCCATCCTTAATATCTCGGCGGTATAGCAATATTCATGAATTCGATTTTTAAGTGATTAATCCTTGCATAAATTTGAATTTCATGGCATAAATTTGCAAATTTTTTCTCAAAAATTTCAAACTTTAAAAAAAAATTTTAATGTTTAGGATGCACTTTTCGAAAATTCAAAAATGCCATTTTATTTCAAAGTTATTAAATTTAAATTAAGCAAATATAATATATACACATCGAAATTTAATGAAAATTTACAAAAATTAGAACAATTTAAGTTTCTCGAACATTCAAAAGATCCATTTTATTTTTTTAAGACATTTTTTTTTTAAATTTTGAAATAAGTATTTTAATAATTTTTTTCTAAAAGTCAATTAAAAAAAAAAAAAAAAAAAATCGAAATTTTGTGAAAATTGACCAGTTAGAGTAGATTGTCTTTTAGCCAATAATTATTTTTTTCATGAAATCAAAAACTTAACTTGCTCTTATTTATTCAATTTTAATTAAATTTCGATATTCATATATAATATATATATAAATATCTTCTTCTTCTTTTTTTTTTTTTTAATTTACATATAAAAATAAACAGCTGTTTTGTAATTTTCAAAAAGTGAATTGCAAGAAAATTTGGTTTTGAAATTAATGTCATGAAATTTCAATTTGTGTAAGGATTAATCTCTGAAAAATCGAGTTTAAAAATATTGATGTGCCACCAAGTTATATAGGTGACTTCTGGGACATATATGAATATTAATAAATATACTGTTGGCATTTCTTTTTCCTTTCCACCGAACATACGGAAAACTTTTCATTCGATAAAACCTACAGACACGACGTACTTGCAGACTTTTCCGAGTTTCCCGTAATTATTAAAAAAAAAAAAATGTCACAAATACATAATAGTCATGCTGTGTCACGGTGTATTTTTTAAATTATTACACGACTATATCGATTTTATCGCGTGATTTCGGCTTTACGAAGTAAGTTTACCGCCGTCTGTTATTATAGTAGTTTCGTTGGCCCAGTTCAATACGTTAAGTATAAACTTCTAGCATGGCGACGATTCACATTCGTATGTAAATAATTGCTCGTTGAAAGAGAAAATAATATATTTTCTACCCCCGGAGTAAACTTTACCGACTAATTCTATACCCATTTTAACCGTAGCACATTCAATAATATCATGCATTTATATAACTAATCGTTATAAAGTATGTTAATAATATAAAGAACAAAAATAATCGTAATTTTTAATACACCCACCAAGAGAATATGACTACAGGAACAAAGAATACACATAGTGCGAAGTATGCTCAGCTTTCTTGTGTATACTTTACTTTACTTCACTTAACCATATTTTATTTTTCTTTATATTAATTTATTTTATCGAATAAATAAAGAAAAAGAAAAAAAGACAATTTTAGTTAAAATAAAAAAATAAAGAAGAGAAAAAAGTGTTAAAAAAAAATAATCGAAAATACATTTTTCACATTTTCGAAATTTTTTTGCGCCAAAATATTTCTTATATTCTATCTCTATTTAAATTTTCGTAAAGTTTGGGTTATAAAAGATAGTTTCCTAGTCTTTTTATCAATTTTTGAGGAAACAGTTAAGAATTTCTAAAAATGACCTCTTTAAAGTACCATATAGAGGAAAATCTGGTAACAAAAATTTGCTGGATAAAACTTTTGGATAAGAATTTTTATACGAAAACGTGTAAATATAAAAAATGCCTGACATACTTCGCACAATGGATGTTCTTCGCACGGCGGGTGGGATTCTCTTGACGGGTGTATTGAATTTTAAGGAAACAATAAATCATTTCTTCAATAAAACGATTCTGAACGAAAGAAGTTAATAATATAAAAAAAAAAAAAATGTTAGAAAAATATCCAAAATTTTTTTTTACATTTTCAAAATTTTCTTGCGCCTAAATCTTTCTTATATTATTTTCTATCTATGTTTAAAATTTATAGTTTATAGTTTACAGTTCGGATCAAAAAATGATGGTTTCCGAGTCGTGTTTTTCAAATTTTTGGTAGTTTTTTACAAAAAAAAAAAAAAAAAAAAATTGAAGAATTGAGAATTTAAATAAATGACCTCTTTAAAGTACAATCTAGAGGCAAATCCGGTTTCAAAAAGTTACTGATCGAAACTTTTGGATAAGTATTTCAATTCGAAAAGTTGTACACAGAAAAAAAAATAAAAATCATTGTAAAAATACTAGCAGCTTCTTCACTTCGTTCAGATTCTAAAAAAAGAAAAAAAAAGGACTTTTTTCTGTAAAAATAAAATAATTTCTATTGTAAATCAGTCCAGAAAATCAAATTATTTGTAAAATGTTATCGGTCGAAAAATAAATAGTACTCTTTACTAACTAGCTGAAATGTAAACGAGTATATACAATTGACTGAAAAAAAGTTGTGGTATTAAGGATTCTAAATTATCGACAATGATCTCGTGACAATATCATAATGATCGAGATCGACACTATCACACTAATATAAGACACGATATTCGCACGGCTTATAATATTATAATGATTGATTTCATCAAATACAATGTTTTGCAAAAGTATAAACAAAAAGTTGAAAGTCATATTTAATGCCGTAAAAACGAAATAATTGAAACAACATTATAAACTTAAATTGTAGATAAACGTTGTTAAAATAAAAGCGATTGCCAAGGGAGAGTTAGCATGTAAACTAGTAAGCATGTAAATTTTTAATCCCAGGAGAATTATTGAAAATATTATTAGCAATTAATTCAAAATGTTAATAAATTTAAGGGAAAAAAAATTTTCCTGCATCGAAATTATTAAACTGCTTGTTTATGATTTCAGATTTATCGTACCTATATTTTATATTATAGCTAATTTAATTACCCCCCTTCTTATTAATATTAAGTTAATTTTGATTTTTTTCTTGTTTATCATCAACATTTGAAGTTTTCTAAACTCAAATGTTTATACTTCTACATGTTTTTATGATGTACAAAATCAAAGATCTGTCGTAAACGAACTGTTAAAAGTACAAATCTGAACTTTTCTCTATACTTCTCTTAGTCAATGTCAATTTTCTTAGTCTTAATCTTAGTAAATTCTGAAAAGATCCTTAACAATTAAATTCGTTCTCCTGTTTTGGAGATCTGCGCCGTTAAAATAAAATGTAACTGAATTTGACTAACTTTTAACAGTTAAAATGATCGTTTAAAAAAAATTTCAATTTCACATGCCTTTTTAAATTTGAAATACAGTTCGTTATACGGAAGTTTCGCCATAATTGTACGATAGGAAATTCGAGATTAGTGCAGACTAGTGCAGACGAGAGCACACAGAAAAAATTCACGATTACTACGATAATCGAGTTTAAGCCATAAATTATGATTCATAATGAACTAGGTTAAACAAGATTAGTTTATTTCACGCCATGATTTATCACACAATAGTAAATAATAATAACTATTATTATAATAATACATTTTATACGATAATCAGTATAAGATAAGATGAATGGAGTAAAATAATGAACAGACAAAATGTTAAATCTTGTTTTAAATTTTTAAACGTAATAATGTATTAAACCAGACCATTGGTTATTTAAACCATTTCCGACAATTTGTTTCAAACACTTTACAGCCCTGGTTAATAACAATAATTATAATATTATTTACTGACGGTTGTTCGGACACAGTTAACGATGATGTATACGCTGCAGCGCAGTTTTCTTCAGTTCCTCATTAAACGTCTCGCGATTATTTGTATAATTTATTTACACGTTTGTTCGTCGTCTCTAAACGGTGGCGCGACGGGTGAATATTAATTTCAGCGTTTCGACTTTCGGATACGTCGTTGTAATTCATTAAAAACATTTACGTCCCGCGGTCTCGTATATTACTTTTTCTCGCTCAGCTCTCCCTTCTCCACCCCTGTTTCTCCCGTTCCGTTGGTTCGTGTATTAATCGTTGCATTAATTAACTCGTTTAATTGACGTCCCGAGGTTTAGACGCCGACAACACTATGTCGTGCCATCTGGCTGAAAATCGTTTGATGTTATTTTTGGGAAATATCTGAGAGTCGAGGGTAAATATTTTATATTTTATAATCACCTGAACCGCGCGGGTAAAACCATCGGCGAATCGAAATGATTTAATAGAATATACTTCGAAATTTCAGCATAGTAATAATAATATTACGGAAAACTCCCGAGAAAAACTGTTTCATTTACTTTTTAGTTTTTACAGTTTATTTTTTTTTTCTTGCTTCTTTACCACAGACATTTGAATATTATATACTTTACGCTAAAACAAATATTTTCCTTTTTAATATTTACACACTTGTCACGATTAAGGTTTATAAAGGAAAGTAAATAATTCACATTTTAAAATCATAATATTTTTCGAAAAAAGTGTAATAATACTCTATTATTTATTGTATTTGAATTTAATATTTATGTGGTTTAAGACTATCATCTAGTTACAAGTCGATTTAATAAAAATTTTGGATTGTATATGGAGCAAAGAAGTTAATGTTTTTACAGTAATATTTATCTGTACTTCTTTATTTTTTTATGTGTAAAGAAAATTTAAAATATTTGAAATATTTTTTCCATCGAAATTTCTTTTTTTTTTCTGGTAATAGTGAAATATAAAACTGGCTGAGTAAAAAATACGTCTTTTTGTAATAATAATAAACTTTATAACTGTTTATTATTAACTGAAGCTCCACTCAAAATCGTTTTATTGTAAAAATAATTTACCGTTTCTTTAAAATATAACACATCCATCAAGTCTCACCTAAGTAGTAAAGAATACTAATGGGGCAAACTATAACCGTATTTTGAGTGAAGTAATGATTACAGTGATTTTTATTTATTTATTTTTTTGCTAACACTTTTTTGTATAGTGAAATTTATCAAAAAGATTCAGCCAGTACTTTTTGAGCCTTTCGAATCTAAGATCAGAAATTGACTCTCGGTGGTACTCTAAGAATGAGTTGTTTTTCCAAATTCTTAAAATTTTTTTCAAAAACAAGAAAAAACCACCTCCAATTTGAGTAAAAATGTTAAAATATACCGTAGGTAAACTAGGTATTCCTGAAATTGATTTTAGTAATCCAGTTGTGAATTTAAAATATCAGTAGAAACTCAAATTTTTTATTCATTATCAACAATTGTGAAATATAGAATAAAATATTTCCAAAAAAAAAAAAAAATTAATCACTCCTAGGATTAAATATAGAATTTTGTAAATATCTCGTTTTTTGTAAGCTGTATTTTAATAAAAAATTTTTAATTCGTGACATCATTAGCTGAAAATATAATATGATATATACGTTAATAAAATCCTACTCATCATGTGTCCAACAATATTTTTTATATAATCGTTTGAAGTTTCAATTTGTATGAAACTGGTCATATATCTTTTTTTCTTCATTTTAACTCTTATAACTTCAACATTTTTAATTACGTTATAATATTTTCGTTTCATTAGAAAAAAGGATTTATCGTTTTTTTTTTAAAAATTTAATACACCAGTATAGCAAAAAATGTCTATAGCGCGAAATATGTCTGGTTTTTTTTTATCATAATTTCATGCATATTCAATATTCTATTTGTTGTTATTTTATTTGAAATGTAATGGTTATTTAGCGAGTACGAGAAGTGGTAACGACATAGTATTCGTTTAGGTTTACATTTTCTGTACACGACGAACGAAAAAGGAACGCTCGTATTTTAACGATTTTTATTTATTATTATTATTTTTGATCGAGCGTGTAATTTGAATGCATTAAAAGCCCAAAGGATCAATCCTTAGCATGTCATTATCCGCGGACGACGTAGACGTAAAGTAAATTGACGAATTATTATATTTCGTTCACGTCGGAGAAAAATACATTTATTACGTTGCAAGAAACAACGGGTGGTCGGAGTGGTTCGGGTTGTGTCATTAGAGTTTTTGTTGCGGTTTGTTTTTCCCACTTCGAGTTTATTATACGCGTCCTCGACGTCGCAGTCCATAAATTTCGTTAGAACAACAACGAGTAATGGATTTCTAAAGCGTTATTATTTTTATAAATCGTTTCAATATTATAAGACAACAGACGAGCGCCATTTTTCGGCGTTCAGACGACGCGGTGGTACACATAAACGCTCCCATAGGTCTTCAGTGTTTGTCATCGGTTTCGCCTAGCAAGTGGGAGAAAGGGAGGAGTGATAGAAAGAGAGAGAGAGAGGGGGAAGGGAGAAAGATAGTGAAAGAGAGAGAGTAAAGCTCGAATCAAAAAAATAAAATAAAATTTAAAATTAACGTTATTGCGATTTAAATGTTATTCATTGTGTACTGTTTGTCGTTATTAGACATTAGAACGTTGTGAAATTTTAGATTCTGAACGAAGTGAAGAAGCTAGTGTTTTTACAATGATGTTTATTTTTAATTTATTTTTTTTTCTGTGTACAACTTTTCGTATAGAAATACTAGTCCAAAAGTTTCGATCAATAACTTTTTGAAACTCGACTCGCCTCTAAATTGTACTTTAGAGAGGTCATTTTTTGAATCTCTCAATTCTTCAATGTTTTTTTTGGAAAAAACTACCCAAAATTTGACAAAAACGACTCGAAAACCATCATTTTTTGATCAGAATTTTATGAAAATTTAAACT
>JAIPRM010010601.1:0-13634 GCA_025469315.1 Stegophylla sp. TES_Ste_2020
AACACTTTTGACCCGATTCATTGTTTTAGCTAGAGCGTGGTTGACCTGATCAGGTGAGTATTAAAATTAACTCACATATCTATTACAGAGGTATTCTCAAAAATGAGAAGGCAGTTAACTTGTTAAAGATGTAATTTTTCAAATTTCTCAGTACTTTTTCTAAAAACGTGGAAAAATCTGTCGAAAAAACGGCAAAATATGCAATTACCGGGATTTCAGTAAAATTGAAAATTACTTTTTATCATAACTTCAAAAATAATGCAACTAGGGACTTGATACTTTCATAAACCACTAAAAATAGTCACAAAAACATTTCAAAAAGGTTTGATCAATTTAGAGTTAAGTACAGCATTTAGAAAATTTCAGAAATTTCTAATTTTTTGTTAGATTTTTATGAAATAAAATTATTGATTTTTAATATTAAAACTTGAAAATTTAATATGATCTAACTGGCATATATATATATATATATCTAATTGACCTAAGAAAATCTCGAAAATCATAAGTCAACTTTTTTCTATATGTTAAATGTTAGAATTTCCACAAAATTCGTTAGTTTTACCTAAATTACACATTTTAACGTACATAAAAGAAAATTGGCCTAGATAGAGAATTTCACTGGGAATATTTTGGTATAATAAAATTTAAAGCGAACAAAATTTTAACCCATTAAACATTTTTTATCTATTTAACCAATAGAAAATCCGAATATACTTCGCATCACGGATATTCTACGCTCCTCGGGTCAGACACTTTTGGTGGGTATGTAGATTTTTAAAGAAACGATAAATCATTTCATCAACAAGACGATTCTAAACGACGGAAGTTAATAATATAATGATCAATAATAATTGTCTTTTCACCCGAAGAACGATGAATATTCGTGGTGCGAAGTATATCCTGCTTTTAGATTCTGAACGAAGTGAAGAAGCTAGTGTTTTTACTATGATGTTTATTTATTTTTTTTTTTTGTACAACTTTTTGTATAGAAACACTTGTCCAAAAGTTTCGATCAATAACTTTTTGAAACCCGATTCGCCTCTAGAGTGTACTTTAATGAGGTCATTTTTTGAATTTCTCAATTCTTCAGTGTCTTTTTTGGAAAAAACTACCCAAAATTTGACAGAAACAACTCAAAAACCATAATTTTTTGATCAGAATTTTATAAAAATTTAAACATAGATAGTATATCCTATAAAAAAGATTTTGGCGCAAGAAAATTTTGAAAATTTGAAAAAAAATGTTGGACATTTTTTTTTCTTATATTATTATTAACTTCCTTTGTTCAGAATCGTTTTACTGAAGAAATGATTTATCGTTTCTTTAAAATTTAATACGCCCGTCAAGAGAATATCACCCGTCGTGCGTAGTACACCCATCGTGCGAAGTATGTCCGGCTTTTTTATTCGTTAATTTGATAAAGTACGTTTAAGGGGTGGCTAGAAATTTGAATAAAAGTTACTTGTAAAATATTTTTTTCCATTTACTTTATTCGTAAAATTCTTTGAAATTTACTTGTTCATTGTTTTTAGGGGAAAATTAATTCGATGAAGGCCAACAGAAGTATCACTACCGTGACGTGATTGTAAAACATTACTCTGCGCTTGGAATCTTTATCCGAATGTAATGATAATATACCGTTGCCTTTAAATTTAAAATGATAAACCATTAACTGTCATGCACCGTAAATAAGAACCAAGTCTCTCATTCTATTCGAACACAAAATAATAAAACGCTGCTCGAATACGTCCGTTCGAGTGGCCAAGACGCGAAGTACACGTCCAATCTCCTTTAAGCATTTTGAGCTTCCGTCTAATAACTTTGCCCGGGAATCGAAGTGATGAAAAACGCGAATATCCTATTGAACCGTGAAAATTAAAGGACATTTCGTGTATTTTTGCGCGTGCGTGCGTTTATTTAGCTCTCCGTGGGCGTACGCAGTATAAAAACTCTGTAATAAAAACGTATTCATCGGGTCTACAGAATCTTAACGTGCGTCATTTTAATATTGTGTAGTGATGGGAACACAATGAAAAGAGTTTTGAAATATTTTAAATAGTTTTTGAAAAAAAAATATTGATTTTTTTAATTTACCTTGTAGTATTTTATAAATTTATTGAAATTCTCGTGAAATGACAAAGAATAATTCCAAAACAGTATCAAATTCTTATAATACAATATTTTTAAAATAAGTGCTTCCTGAAAGTATCTAGTCGATTAACATACACGATACAATGTTTATTCGTGTGATGTTTAAATTACAAGTGTTGGAGACAGTCGATTTTTTTTCACTACTTGTACGTCAAACGCACACATTTAAATATATCTGACAACAGTTCTACGCCTAAAATGTCAAAAATATAACGATGAAGGATTACTTAACTCTCGTGCTATAAAATATATTACAACGACATATGGAAAGACATATTTTTGGACATTTTCCCGAGAAATGGATTAAATAAAAATACGTACATTATAGTTCAATAGTCTCCTCTTATAAACTCTTAAAGTTGAAATTTTAATGTTTTATGTTTTGTTTTTTTTCTTCGCTGGTTTGAAATTTTTTATAATGAAACTTTCGTTTTTCAATATACGTACCTATATGAACGTCTCACATTGTGTATTTTACACTACAATAAAAAGTGAAATATTATTGCGATAAATGACTTTCTAAAAATCCAAGAAGATGTTTCAATTATAATCCGTTACAATTGTTTTCTAGAAAAATGGTCGACTCAATTTTAGATTCTGAGCTATAGCGAGAAATGTATTGGTTTTACAAATTTGTGTGTTTTTTTTTCTTTTTCGTATGTACGGAAACACGATTTCGGGTGAAGTTACTGGTCCAAAAGTTTCAATTCGTAACTCTATAGATCAAACGTGTTGTCAAGATAGTAATTTAGGAGGTCATTTTTCCAAATTCTCAATACTTTTTCTAAGCGCAAGCGTAGACTATACCTAAAAAACAAAAAAACGGCATAAAATTTTTATTTTTACATACTTTTTACAATGATGTTTATTTTTTTTTTCTCTCTCTTTTTGGAAACACTTTTTCGTATAGAAATACTTGTCCAAAAGTTTTGATCAGTATTAATCATACCCAGATGGTACTTTAGATAAGTAATTTTAACAATTTCTCAATACTTTTTTCAAAAACGGGGAAAATCTGTCGAAAAATTGACAAAAAACGGCAAAATATGCAAGCAATTACAAGAATTTCCGTAAAATTGAAAATCACTCGTTGTTTATTTATAGAAAATGAAAATTGTATGCAAAATATAAAATTAATAATAATATAAGAACGATCGGTGTAAATAGCAATTAAAATAAAAACGAGTAAATAAGTCGAGCAGGCAAAAAAAAAAAAAAATACAGAGCAGAAGTCGAAATTATTATACTGAGCCATAATTCACCATCACAAACACACAACAGCAGGGTTTTCTTTTTAAAGTATGGTGAGACACATTTTGTGCAGTAAGAAAATTAGATGTGAATTGGAAATCGTTACTTTTTGCAGTGCACAAAAAGAACTTAGAATGCAAGAACTAATTGCATTCTAATACAAGGAAAAGCATTGTTAAAAACATAACAATACTCATATTTTAATAAGTTATAAAAAAATATTATTTCTGTATAGATACCACTTTTTAAATTTTAAATTAAACTAATTAATTGTATTAATTAATGTAATTTAGATACATTAAAATATTCCTTAATAAATAATTAAAGTATAGTGGTAAAGATAAATGTAAATAATATACAATTAAACATTACATTGAAATTATTTTAGGTTTTAGTGAAAACTAATTACCTACTTTAGTTTAATTTAATAATAATGAAAAATGCTTTGCCATGTTGAATATATTTAATATATATATATATATATATATATATATGTATATAATTAGATTGTGATTTATAAACTATCCTCAAATATGCAAAAAAAAAAATAAATTTTTAAGTGAAATATGTTGAACAAGTTGTCCACAATTCTTACTTCCATAAATTGAATGTGCTGAACAATAATAATGTACAAAAGACCTATAAATTCGGACTTTACTCATGACCTTTATTTTTATTCATTTGAATTCCCTACGACAATTATTCAGGGATGTTAAAAAATCTAACTGCCCCGCCCCCAAACCACCCTTATTTATGCCTATGAGTTGTGTAGACAGAAAAAGTCATTAAAAAAATGCTGCACAACAGAAAAATACAATAATGCTAATAATATGTGAAACAGAATTTTCTTATGATGAAATTAAATTTTCCATTCATTTAATACGGGATCTGAGCATTTCCCATGTAAAATAATTTCTAGTTTCAATACTGGCTATGGAATACATATTACAATATCCAAAATTTTTCGTAATACATAGAGTAAACAAAACGATGATGGCCTATTGTTTAACGAACAAATTACACATCTGTTAGAAATCAAGATCGTGCCAATCACGTGCAACGCTTCTAATTTATATGAAATGTTTTATCGAAAATTGATGAGTACAACTTTAGTGCGAGTGACGTTTCCAACCAGCATTTTTGATAAAAAAAATGTAAAATAAAAAAATCCCAAATAAATCACCAGAAAACATTTAGAAATTTTTTTTATTGTACGACGTTTTGGGAGAAAATGAAAGTATACACAGTGCGTTTCGGAGTTTGGGGATAAAAGTTTTCAAATCGAAATATTCAAAGGAAATACTCGGAAAAATATTACATGCATATAGCTATATACATAATTTACACTGTTGAGGTTATAAGAAAGCGGTTGTTAACTAACTTTGAAATTACTTCAACTCTTTCCATCCCCATGGGAAATACTGTACGCGTTCGGACAATATTCGGTGGTGAATTAAAAAGGTTGTCAAATAACTTTGCGCAGTACGTGTCGTTTGTAACGCATGAAAATTATAAAGGATACCATTTGAAACGATTGTAACAATAAAATAATAAAAAGTACAAAAATATAGGGGGGGGGATTCGTCCGTTTAAATTTAAAGCATAATCTTGGCGTTCGAACGCGAACGTGGGACTTTACTGCAAAAGTTTTTTCCGCATCTGTAAAATGTGAACCAACCAGTGAACCTCATTGAATTCACGAAGAAAACGCTTTTTCGTATGCTGAATTCTGTTAAGTACAACAAAATCGTAATTACGAGTATCGATTAGATTGAAGGCTAATAATAGGCACAATAAAAATAAATAAAAAGAAAAATATTTCTTTGGACATATTGAATACGTTTATTAGTAAAAAGTCATTTTCAAACTCCGTTTTGAAGATAATGAACAAAAAATTAAAAGTCCCGAAAGCGACGTCAAATTTTGTAAAAGAAAAGGCACAGAAATTTCCAAGAAAACGAACGGTATGTATCACATTGGTTCAATGGACGTTGTAACAGTTCTTTAATTAATTTTGGATTCTTAGCGGAACGAAAGAACCAGTGATTTTACAAAGACGTTTATTCTATTTTTTTTTTTTTCTTTCTTTCCTTTATAATTATTTTTTTCTTCTGAAAAATAATTCTCACAGTATGATTCTTCCAAGATGTAATTTTTCTCCATTCTCAGTAGCTTTGTTCCAAAATCAAAGTAATACTATTGAAAATTTGAGTTACATTCAAGCCGTTCCATGAAATCCATTTCAGTTATTCTCCATCATCAGCGTTATCAGTTATAACTCCAAAACTAATTTCATTAATCATTTGAAATTTTCAAACATTATCAACATCGACGCATCGCAATACAGATAGGACAAATTTTCAAAAAAAATATTTAACCATTTTCAGAATATATAAATAAAATTTTGTCAACGTAATTGTTTTTTCTACATTTAATACAACCTTATTCATATATAATATTCCGAACAACCGTAAATAAATTGAAAAACCGTTAATCGATAATAATAATTTGATAAAATTTTAATGTTTGGATTTGTAAAAAAACGATTTTTTCAGGTGACAAGTAAAATATGACGACAATTAAATGATATAGGTCCGTTGACATCACTTCAGCTGATAATTACCTCAATTTTTATTTATTTATTTATAATATGATCAACTGCCATCTGCAACTAAGTGTTTTTATTATGTAAACGCTGTTTTATTAAGTCTTCGTTTTACGGCGTGTTTTTTTTTTCTCGTAAACACGATTGCTTATATATTGTTTTTGGATGAAACTAATTATAATACGTTTTTCTGTAAATTACTTATTTATAAAACGTTAATACTTACATCGTCAGCAGTTGATACATGTGATCGAAAATCCCATTTTCTATAGTTTCTAAATTTTTTAGATTTCGTAATGTCCTGAAAGAAAATTAACATTTTATAATTACCTTTCTAAAATCACTTTGTTTGTTATTTTTATCACTTGTAATAGATACAAGTTTCTCAATAGGTAAATTTGAGTTGAAAATTAAATTATAGACATATTACAGTATAACAAAAAATAATATCGAATTATTCGTCAATAATTTTTTTATTTTGACTTCAGTTTTTTGTTAATCATCACTAATTTACGGAACGAAACAATACTAAACTAACTTTACAAAAATTATAGATATATTTTTAATATGAACTTAATTCTTAAATTTAAATTGGGTCTCGGTATTTCAAAGGTTTATTAATTATTATCTAGTGCTTATTCACATAAAAATTACACAGGAAGTATATGGTACCTATACCATTGGACAGATAACGTCGCAAAAATAATTGAATTACGTCTAGCCGGTTATAATTTTACCAGTAAATTTAAATTTAATTACAATTATTCAATACAAATACAAACAAATTTAAATTATTAAATTAAATTTTTTATTTCTTTTCTAAGATTGACATAAAAAAAAATAAAAAAAAAATTACCTGCCTATTATAAGAACTAACAAAACGTTATCTTTTATTTTAAAAAGATTAATTTAGAAACAGTTCCCGTAGAACAAATAGCCATTGTAATATTTAAATCGAATAACCGCAATATTTTAAAACTTTGAAATCTTGTGGTTCAAATAAGATATTGATGGATTAAGAGATTCATTCAGAAGTTTTAATGTTTAATGGTATACTAACCACTTTCGAAATACAAATAAATATAAACTACATAGAATTTTGGGTAATTTTCTCCAAATTTTGGGAAAACTTTTCAGAATTTCGGAAAATTATATCTCAATACCATAAACAGGCAAATTCTGATTCTAATAATTGCTTATAGAAAAATTTGAACAATAATATCTATAAGAAAAAGTGTTTACGGTAAAAAAAAATAAAAATCACATTGTTGCTTCTGCACTCCACCCACAATCTAAAATTGAAGCTACATAATAAAATAATTCAAGAACGTGGACCTATTTGTTGAAGAGGAATAATTGGCATGCAAGTATAATAGTACTAAAACTCAATTTTCGTTAAGGTTATAGTTTATACTTCTATAGAAACAATCAAAACATTAATCCGGATTAAGAGAAAGATGATTGATTGTATGAACTTTTATATTTCAATATTATGAACAAGTTGTAATAAAGTACAAATACTATTTGTTTTACATAAATGTAGTATTTTATGTATAATAATATTTTTCTAAATTAAAAAAAAATTACTCACTCATATCTTACTCAAAAAAAATTTTAAAAATTTTATTTTACAATTAATACTACGGAGAAACCTCTGAATATCGGACACTCTTGGTTATCAAAATTTCGTCCGTTATTCGGAGGTGTCCTCTTTTCAGAGGGGAGTTCATATTATAAAAATGTTTGTTAGAGTAATACGATTTGATATGAAATTATCGAAGACACCTACGAATGAAAGGTGATAGAAATTAAATCGAAAACCCAAGTGAGCAGGAAGGGGGTAAAAATGGTAAAATGTATGCCTTTTGACACAAAAATCCTTAATTTTCCACTGCACCTATTCTCGATTATAATACCTAATTACGTACGCCTAAAATAAATATTTTCGTCCTTCATAGTTTTTCTAAATTTATAATTTTCATATAAATATTACACCTTCAAGTTTCAAAGCTGTCTTCGTTTTTGAGCTCCATGAGTTTAATAATAACACAAAACAAAACTTATGTGGAATTCGTTCACACACGATCACAATAATGACGTATTATACAAAAATAACGATTTTGTGTTGTCTGTTAATTAATTAAATTACATATTTGATTTGTATACTCGTGTATTGATAAGTTTAAGCAAATAATATACAATCCGATTCAGTTTAAACCATTTTGGTTCTACGCTGAAATGTATATTTTCAACTATTCGTAAAAACGTGAAACAATTTTTGGGTATACATTTTTAATAACACCCACTTATGCGTTACGCATTGGAGAAAATAGAACAATAATTTTTTTCGAGGTTGGAGGCAAAAAATTATTTTTTTTGATTTAGCCGCATCTAATGGTATTAGCCTTATGTTATTTTTAAAAAAAATGTGGAGGGGATTTTAGGGGCTAAGCCTTTCCCACTCCTCCACCAATTTGCACCTATGAAGATACACTCAAAGACTCAAACCTAAAATCTAAAAAAAAAAAAATTTACTTCAGATATAAGTACTATGTACACGTGTTCTACAAAGACTTGAGGTTTAATCAACACAGAAATCAAATTATCGCGTGGTAAAGAGCAATTAACTTTGGAAAATATTTTAAAACAACGTAAGCCGGTTTAATTATGCATCACAATATAATTACTAGGTTTAAAATAGCTATACGTCTTAATCAATAGTAGTAATACGCTTGGATTTGTTTTGGGAAATAAATCAATATGTTAACTCACGTTATATTGAATCTCTAGGGAATAAAAAAAAAACTTGAGATATCGAATAATACGAAATACGGAGTTTTATTCAAAGTTTAGTAAAATTTGTGCGTAATTTGAGTAGTCCAAATTTAAAATACTAATAAACTGTCTGTAGTGTTAGACGTTATAATTATATTTTATACTTTCGTAATATATTTTTTTCTTTTTTTTTTTAATTCGTTAATAATGATTGTTTTTTCACTTTCATCTTCAACAGTTTTTCTCTAAATTCGATAATGCGAGCAAAAACATCATCTTCCGTAACTCGTATTTCTTTGGCAATATCACATTTCTGACGGTCACCTTTTTCGATGAAACAAATTAAACTAACTCTGCCTGAAATCGCAAGAACAATGATTTTAATCGTATCTTATTATTATTTATTCACTCTTTTGCACGTGAACTCTAGTGACTATACCGAATCTACTGCATGATTACCGTTTTCTACTGCAGTAATGTTATTCGTATTCCCGAGGCAATGAAAATAAACAGTTAAAATTTCTATTCCCAGTTACTGAGAGTAATATGCTATTGAGTGATATGGTAGTGCCCAGGGGATTTCAGGAAATTAAGGGAACCATTCTAAATTTGATATTTAATAAAAATCTTTTGTAATATTTAATTTTTGTTTTGATAATATTATAATGAAGAATAGAGTACATTTTTATGGAATTATTATGAAGTGTAGTGATTATTGTATTTTCTTGCTAGCGACATAGGCGTGGCCAGACATAATTAACAAGGTGTGCAATTAAAATATTTGTATACCAGTATACTAATCCCCTAAAAATTTACTCTACAAAAACTTTAATTGCATAATTTAAAATACATTTTTAGTACAAAAAAAATGCCATGTTGTATTTTGAGTGGATCGTAATGTTTAGTGGAATAGTCTATGTTTACAATAGTATTTATCTTTTAGTCATAAAACTAATCCAAGTTTTGTCCAGCAATTTAATAGATCAGATGTATAATAGGCATTAAATAGTATTTAATAGAAATACATTTTGTAAATGTTCAATAGTTTTTCCAAAAACAAAAAAAAAAAAAACTACTTCATATTTAAGTAAAAACGCTAAAACTTACCACAATTTAGATTTTTATGATAATGGTTTTTGTAGTAGAGTAGTAATTCCAAAACAAATAGCATAAACACTTAGTTTTCACCCAGATTCAAAAAATGGTGATATACATACTGAACAAAATGTCACCACGTTTGAAATAATTATAGAATTTTGAAAATGATTAGTATTTCGTAAATTTATTTCTAATAAAATTATATATTTTTATAACGTGAACTGAAAATTAATACTAGTTTACTCATAAATAATATGCCTAACAGCCTTGGAAAAAATCTTAAAATTATTGATCAGTCATTTTCTATATTCGTTAAAATGGTTTTATTATACTATAATTATTTTCATGTAAAAATGACGACATTTTTTCAATCCTTAGATATTATTTAACATTTAATTTTTAATTCAAGAAAAAATGTTCTACTAAATGATTCCTTCTTATGCATCATTTTACCCGTAATTAATTCTTGTTGTGTTATGCAGTAACTAACATACAAAATTCAAATTGTTTTTCAAAAAAAATCTATATATTATGTTATTAATTATTAGATATGACTCGCGGGGTGTGCAAATGCATACCCTGCACACCCCGTAGCCTATGGTTAGCGATATTATTAATTTCACGTGACAATTATGTTTATATTATACTTACAGTTCACTAAGACTTCGCCTGTATTTCACAAACGAATCCTTTTTTAAATTTTCAATCGAAGCCTCGGCAATCACCCTTAAGCAAATAATAAAGAAAACACATCACACAATGTAATACATATATAACTATACTCGTATTATAATATAATCTTACAAGTCATGTAAAGGTGTTGGCAAGTCATTTGGGATTTCTTTGAGTTCGTATCTTTCACATTTACATTTCATAAATCCAAATCCGTGATCGGTCGTTCCGTTAATGCATCTGCAGTATTTGTGAACAATTGAATTTTCAACACTTTCAACTCGATTACAAAAATAATGAGCGAAAATTAAAATAAACGCAAAAATAACAAACGATAATGAGTTGTGTTTCTGCATTTTCAGATCTGAAACATACCAATTTATAGATTAGATCGTATTCGACGAGCGTTATAAAAATTAAAGTACTGATTGTAGATACCAGTCATGAGAACGCTTAGGGCAAGGGAGAGGGCAAAGAGGTATACTCATCCCCCTCCCACAGCTTCTCTGGAAAGCAATTTTTAGGTATGGGGTGATATTTAATTCTAAAAGAAATGCATTTTCGTGTAGTAAAACTTATTCAAAAGTTTACCGAACAACTACTTAGATCAAAAATTAGCTCTGGATAATAACCGTGAAAAAAATAATTTTTGGAAATCCTCCAAAATTGATTAGCGAAAAACAAGAGAAAACTACATCAAATTTGAATAAAAGTGATAAAATATGCTCTGAACTAGATTATTATGAATGTAATTTTAGTAGTTTCGTCAAATCTCTGAGACTAATAGAAACCCACATTTTCACCCTTTATCAACAATTAATGAAACACCGTAGTTGGAAATCAATTATTCACCAAATCTGTCCACTTTTGGGATAAATATAGAATTTTTAAAATATCTCACTTTTCGTAGGTTAATACTTTTCATAAATTTTAGAATAAAATTTAAATTTTTGATATTATAAGTTTAAAATTTAATAAAATCTCATCCACCCTAAAAATAAATATAAAACTCAGAAGTGATTTTTTTTTTATATATAACAGTTAAGTTAAAATCTGTATGACACTGATCATTATCACATAAAACAACGATTTTTTTTCCTTCAACACCTTATAAAACATTCAATTATTAATATAGTAAAAATTGTATTTTACCAGAACTATCAAAAGATACCTCACGTGCTTTTCTACACATGGTATATTTCTCAAGAAAATCGGGTTTTTTTTTTTTTTTTTTTTTTATGACTCAAATAACGGTTAATTCAAAAAATGGAATCATTTTCGCTATTATTTGGTAACAGATTAAATGTAATGTTTTCAGGGTGTATAATGATATGTAAGCTTACTCATAGTAGAAATTACTACTTACATTAACATTTGCATAAATTTTTAATTATATGACCTTTAAATTTAAAATGTGATAATTTTGATCATTTTCATAAATAATGAAATGAACATGAATTATTCTGTTTTTAAATTGATAAACATACTCAATATAAAACTGATGGCAATTATTGTTCTAAATATCTTAATGATTAATTGAAATCGATTCAAAATCTTTTAACAAAAGAAATGATTTATCATTTCTTTAAAATTAAATACACCACCATGAGTATATCACCTAAGAAGTAAAGAACGTCCATTATGCAAAGTACGTCTGACTTTTTTAATTTACCAACAACACTGTTTGTAATCGTGCTGTATGTATGCAACTGTAGATAATTTTGGCAAAAATGGTCAAATTTTTATAAATAATCCCAATATAATATTAATTTATATGAAATGTCTGTTTATTATGTAATTATTTTTCCTTTTATAATGTTTTTAAATTTAATTATAAATGATATTTATCGAAAGTACTTTTGATTTGAGCAGGAAGTTAAGCCAACAAACTTAGATTTTTATGCATTTACCAAAAAATTTAGCTATAACCTCTACTAAATTAACTATTAATATTTTAAAATTTATATTGCTCCCCCCCCCCTGTAAATGTTATGGAGGCGCAGTTGGTACTAGTTGAAGTGTTTTATTAATGATTAATTATAATCAAATAACGTATTCAAAATCGTATATCAAATAATATCCATCGTAATAGTGTGCAAATCACGGAAATCAGAATAACTATGAGTATTCAGTTGACTTTGTTTTTTTTTTTTTTTCAAAAGACGAGTTATTATTAAACTCGGACAATATGACTCGACTATGTGAATACCGAATTCCACGAAGAAATAATAACATAGCCTGATATGTTAAGTATGGCATATCAAATGTATATAAATATTGAAAATGCTCTCAATAAGAGGAACCCAAACTATGGTATGCGGACCGCGTGTTCAAACAGACAAGCGGAAGTACTTTCGTGCACTCGACTTCATTTGCATATTACAAAAAAAAGAACCATAGTTTTGCTTCATTTCTTTTTATATAACATTACTCGTACTCGAACTCGCATATGATTTTTATACTGTATGTTTATCAAAAATATAATTTGATGCCACTGTTGTTTTTGTTTTTTTTTTTTTTTTTTTTTTGTATTACAGAAAACAATGTAAGAAAATCATAGTATAGTCTTTCCGAAGAATTGTCTTCTTTATGGATTTTTAGTGTGTTAATCAAATTCGAATAATTCGATGATACTCGCGGTGTTCAATATATTTTATTGCAGTTTTTCTTTTCACGGAATTGTCATGTGCGAATAAGCGCGTGTTGTTGTGTTTCCGACAACAAATCACACAAGGTAAACGATTTTGCACGAATCAAACGTCATAATTTAAAGGTCCGGAAGAGAATACTTCCGGTGCAAAAGCAAAACGCGCGAGATATTTAAATCGTCTGGAACGTACGAGCCAGAGAAAAAGACCAATTTTATAATATTTATAATATTTTTTTACGCACACGCGTCCATAACATTATTTCGTCGCCATTTGCCATTTATCACGTCGTTTTTGTTTAGTAGGAATAAAAAAGCGTTTGAATCTTTTTTTGTAGCTTATTAAAGTATATACAGTAAAACCTCTCTAAAACGGAATCGTTTGGAACCAAACATTTTTCCGTTATAAAGAGTTTTCCGTCATAGAGAGGTAGA